>CM041780.1:120123565-120336407 GCA_023374045.1 Limonium bicolor
ACAGATCACAGGTGTGAGTTAGAGCCTTTGTAGAATATGGCCTGTATTAAGTTGCACATGTATTTCTTAATGGAGCATGACTGGATGATTGTCAATTAGTCTAGCCTAACTCTAAGGTTGCAAACACAAAATAAACTAGCATTTTAAATTTAAGAAATTGTTGCACTTCTAAAAACAAGAACTGTGTTTAAAGCAATATTACGAATACTTTTTCTACACAAAAAATTCGGCATGACCTTTGCAATAATTGACACATCCCATGCTTATTATTCAGCACTCACCAAAGTCATCACAACCACAAACATTCCAACAATGGCAGCAACCAACAATTAAAATAAATCAATTCTTTACTAGCTAATGAAAACCAATTGCAAATTCAGATCATCAAATCAACGCTTTCAATTCTCCACTGTATAAGTTCAAACCGGTTTAGAGATTAACAAAGAATCGAGAGTTAAAATACGTACTTGTTTTTAAGGATTTATGGACAGGGAGACTGGTGCCTGAGAGGTAGGCTTCTGTGCGAGAGATGCAGCAATACCACTTCTGATATGTCTCTGCAAGGGAGCAACAAAAAATAAATTAAAAAAGAAATGCATCAACAAATAGGGAATGAAGCTAATTATGTACTAGCACTTATATTTAAATACATAATTGCATTTATAAACAAAAAAATAAGGTTTAGTTACTTACTGTGCACAGAGGAGGAAAGAGGAACAGTAATGGAGAAGGCGGGAAACAAAGAGAGTGATTCAAGGATTTGAATGTAGGAGACCTGATAAAAAAAATTAGATATTGTTAGACATATACACATACATCAAACAATATTAATACGAAGAGAGATTTTAAAAAAAAACGGCATGACTTTTGCATAATTTTACCTATCCCATGCTTATTATTAAGCATTCACCAACCATTCATCAACACAAATTTCCATCACAAATCAAACTAATACCAACTTTATCATCAAACCAAATTTTAATAATTTGTGGAAATCAAATACAAAGTAAAAAAAGACACAACTATGTCTATTATTAAGCATTCACAATTATTCAACAACACAAATTTCAATCATAAACCAAAATAATATTATACAAATTAATTCATCAAACGAAAGTCCAATAATTTGGGGAAATCAAATACAAAGTACAAAAGAGAAAATGATAAGTTAGATTTTTATTACCGGTTCGAAAATGAATTGCTCTCCGCTCCGCTTTCAATCTACCATCAAATGGTAAAGAAGCTCCTTAAGTATTTATCTGTAGAGACACAAAAGAGAAAAATGATAAGTTAGATTATATTACAGTGAGTGAAGAGAATGAAGAGAATGAAGAGTTAAATTAAAAAAAATACCGGTTCATAAATGAATTGTTTTCAGCCCCTCTTCTCAATCGGGCGTGCGAGACTTGTGTAGCAACGCCAATCTCTACAGAGGCAACGCATAAAGATTGAACAACATTCAGATCAATTAGAATAATTTATATTAAACTAACGACTATACAATACTCATATATATATATATATATATATATATATATATATATATATACATATATATAATATATATCTATATACATTCTCACACCTCTACTTCAAACCGCTACTAAAACGGCTAATACCTCACCTACTACAATTTTTTTCTATACTGACTGCTTGTTCACGCTCTTATTCAATTATACACTACGAAACGTTCTACACTTACATTACATCTTTCATGTGCTGCACATATAATTGTTTACCACTTAACACTTCACAGAAATCAACTTAACGCATACATACGAAATTTTCACCCCCTACACACACTTGTCTATTACTACGCTAACACTTTTACTACGCATTTAACTTCTTACACTACTTCAGGGTCTTCCACTCTTTTTTACTAGCACTTTTTCTACTTATCATTTCTACACTTTTTTACTACTTTTATCTACTATAATCATCATTCTGCTCACATTACTTTATACACTTTCTTCTTTACTATTTCTTTCTTCTAAACTCACTACAAAATTTGATTATTTTTACTTTGCGTTTACAACTTTCATATTCACTGCTCACACAAGCTACTACTTTCAACACATACACACGCATTCTTCACTTCACCTACTATTACAGACACTAATAACTAACTTTTTATCTTTGTATTTCACTTATCGTCATATACACAAATAACACAAAATATTTTATACTATGCACAACCAATAAAAAGTTTCTTTAATTCTCCACAATCGTCATTGCACTGTACATATACATTTCATAACACAACACACACCAAACAGCAAAAACAGCAATAGCAATACATATTCACACAATTTAAACTGACAACACAACACATAACATTCACAATATTAATACTCTGTATTACTAGCACGTTATTGCACACTTACAACAGTTACTCTACTATTATTAAACACAACAACACAACCACTTACTTAAATATTAAGCAACAAACATACAAGATACACACACATTTCTTTAATTCGCCACACACGCAATACTTTTAAATATATAGAAACAACTACTCTACTTAATGCTCATCTTAATAACAACATATCTTTACTCGCATCACATACTTATTTTATTGCACATTTACAACACTCATTCATACGTTTAGAAACTAACTACTTTACTCTGCGTTTGCTACTTTCTTTTCGCACCCATTTAAAAGAAGGGCCAAAAGCACAAAAATTCACTCGGACATTTCATCGAACACCTTGTGTGCATACATAATTTAATAGTTTAACAACCAAATCTTGCAAAGATTTCACACACACAATAAATATCATCATCCACAATCACAATGTGACAACAATTTATCATTTTAACAACAAATTAACAATTAAATAACACAATCGAAAAGGAATGTTAGGGTTGCTCTCACCTCTGTTCGCCTCTGTTGGTGGCGGAATGAGGCCGGCGACGCCAACCCAAGCGCGACACCGACGGCGCGACACCGGCGAAAGCGAGAGAGGAGGAGGCGGCCGGGCGACGGCTGTGGTGGCGGTGTTCGCAATCGCCGTTGAACAGAGAGAGGAGAAGAGGGTGAATTAACCTAATGAAATCGTAATTGTTTCGAATCGGGGTTTGGGGGTTAATTAAAAGGACTATTTCGGCGGTTCCTTGTTAGGAACCGCCGAAATAGGCCCTTTTTAATTATTAAAAAATTAAGGAGACCTATTTCGGCGGTTCCTAACAAAGAACCGCCGAAATAGATGATTAAATTTTTAAAAAAAAAAGAAAAATAGAAACACCTATTTCGGCGGTTTCGTGTAAGGAACCGCCGAAATAGGTCTCTTTAATTTTTTTTATTAAAAAGGGCCTATTTCGGCGGTTTTATATCTAGGAACCGCCGAAATACCCCTTCTTTACATACGGTATACATCTCGGTCCCCTATTGCGGCGGTTTTGTCTACAACCACCGAAATAGGGGCGCCGAAATAGACGTTTTTTGTACTAGTGGGTTTACCTTTGGGAGCCTTTTAAGAGGGTTTCTCACCCTTGAATCAAGAAGGGAATTACTCCACCATTAGAGGGTTGAAATGAAGCTCAAAATCAAGAAGAAAAACAAGTGTGAGAGAGTGCCAAATCGGCTACCAAGGGAGGAAGAGCAAACATGCGTTTTTCGATGAAATTTTTACCTTAGAAGAAAGAGGAGACTCCAAGCTACAAGATGATGTGCTTTTCTCTTCAAATGGGGAAAACCCATAAAAATGAAACTCATCCTTTTCGAATTTTGGAAAGAGAGAAGTGTGGAGCTTGATGAGGGGAACACAATATGTGTTTTGTTTTTTATTTGGAGCATTTATGTGGCTTGAGCATGGGAGAGAAGGTGGAGAAGCCATGGATGTGGGTGGTGAGTTCAAGAACGACAGCAACCAGAGGGAGAGAGGAAAATCGCTGAGGAAGAAAGAAAGAGAGGAAGAGAAGAGGAAGGAAGAAATGAGGGAGGAGAGAGGGAAGTTACTTTTGTAACTTTTTCCTTTTTGCTTTTCTCTTCTTTTATTTAACTAGCTAGCTAGTAATAGAGAGGGCTGCTCTCCTTATTAAAACCGGCCCCACTTAAATGTTACAATCTGGAGCGTTTTTCGTCTTTTACAGAAAACGCTCGTTATTTTACCCGGTTTAGCACTATTCACTAACCGGCCCGTTTTCCGGAATTTTCTCGTTTTTTTAATTTTAATGGCTATTATACTCCCATTAATGTTTATTTATAGTTATTTAATGAACTATAATTTTTTACGGGTTCGTTTGACCACTCAAAGTCACATTTTTAGGTAATAAGGTATACCTTTGGTGGGGTGGTAATGATTAGGACCCTAGGAACTTAAGGATTAAGTTAAGTTAAGTATAAACTTAAAAGTTTAAGGTTAAGATATAAGATTAAGTTATAAGACTTAAGAGGTGTTAGGTGGGAATCATTAAGGGATAAGTAAGTTAAGCAAGTTAAGTAAGTTGGATTAAGTTAAGTGATTAACAACCTAAACTGAATGAATGTTTTAGGACTTGGGATTTGGACTCCGGAAAAGAGTAAGCAACCGAACGACCAACGGTGAACGGTACAGTTCTTCTTGTGACCTGCTTGCTAACGAGGTGTCCCTTGGCTTGTGTGCTATTTGTTTCTGTGTGCTCACTAAACAAGATAAAGCATGCAACCGGAATATTTATGTTTATTATATTGTTGTGTGATGTTTGAAAACTAACACAATATACCGTGAGAACTTACTAACCAACGTTTAGTAAGGAATTGAGTGAGACTAAGGAACACTCCCTAATATGGGTTGATATAAACCGAAAGAGGTTAACCAACAAACATGGTCTTGAGACTACTACTAACTGGATCTTGAGTGAGGAAACCCGGGACCGATCTCCGTCATGCATGCTAAGGAAAAAGGGGGACGGTATCTGAATCAGATCCGCCCTCCGCTTAAGGACTTGTCTTCGGACTTGTAGCCTAGGGCCGGTTGCCGGCTCAGCTACGCTGGACTCCCGTCCAGAGTAGGTGGCATTAAGATGGTGCGGTGGGATCACCTAAATCCCAGGTTCGAATTAAGCTACAACCATTCCCTTCCAGGAACGTTTGTATACTGAGATTAAGTTGAGATTAAGATTAAGGTAAGGTTAAGATGAGTTGCAACCATTCCTCTTTAAAGGATGGTTTGTATTATTAAGACTAAGATAAGCTACATCCACTCCTTATTAAGGATGGTTGTTTCTAAGATTAAGATAAGACTAAGATTGAGGTGAGATAAGGATGGACTAAGATTAAGAGGAAATATAACTTAATGAGTTAGATAATTAACTCTCTAACTAAGGGAACGCATTTAAGTCGTTCGTTATGTTTGAACTTTGATTGTTCATATTGGGTTTGTTGTTTAATGCACCTTCTATTATGTTGTGCACCTAATCAACCTCCATGCTATCGACAATTGGTCGTCGTAGCCACGTTAGCTTGGGGGCCATGAGAGGATCGTACCAGCATTCGTGCTGACCCCCTTTGGGGGCTGTTTTTACTACACAGGTGAACATCAGGTGGCGGCCGTCGCGAGAGTAAGAAAGGGTACAAGTGTGAAGGGTAAGTGTGGCCTACGAGTTGTGCATGTACACTCGTATGGCAATTGAGTTAGTAAGATGTATAGGATATGAGGGGATTGTAAGAAGGAAATGTAATTGGTTAAGGTTGTTGTACTAATGTTCGGTATATTCTGTAGTCAGACCGTGGCGAGGTCCTGGAGTGTAAAGAATTCCGCTGTGACATGTATATGTATAAGCTGTTAAGTTGCGAGACCACATTTGGATTGAGCTGGGGTGTTACAATAAATATATACACATTTAACATAAATAAAATTAGATACCTTATAGGAAATATAATACGAAGGAATTAATAAGTTAAAACTTAGGAAAAATTGTGATTACATAAAATGTTGTACAAATAGATCTTATTCCATAATTAATGATAAGCAAATGTAATACGTTTACATCTAGATGTTCTTATTATATAAACCATAGTAAAATAAGTAAAATACTTGTACATCTAAACGTGAGGTGGATTAGTAAGTCTATATTTAATCATTTCTTAACATTTATAGTATTGAGTAATAACTTAATATTTTAAGATAAAATCATTAAAAGGCTTATGATATAAAACGATATTAAACTATGATTAGGAGATTAATCTAAATAATAATCCTTAAGTTTCTTAGAATTAGTTAAGCCATATAAAATACATTTATTACCAATATTCAGGATGTGAGTTTATAAATAAGTGATGTACATAATAGTTAAAGATTTACAAAAAGGTTTGCAAATAGAAATTTGATACTTAAAGTCATTGAACCTTTAATTAGATGAAACTAGGTTACATAAGAGATTATATTGGTTTACCTTTTGACACTGGAGTTATTAATGTGTCATTTGAGTATAAGGTAAGGGGATTTTTCAGAATAGATTATCTTATTAAATAATTAACAATTTCACTTACGAACCAGAATTTAATTCTTTGATATAATTCTACCTTATGTAGATATATTGTCCATCCTAAATACAATAAAGGAAATTAATTTATTAAGTTATACCTTTGAAACCTTTAGGTTTTGTAAACAATTTAAAACGTATTTAAGACTTAAGTTTAGTGAAGTTTAGTATAAAAGGTTTATGCATAGCATATGGAGGGGATGTGTGTAAAAATAGAACATTTAGGAAATTAAATGTAAGTAAGGATACATAAAAGGTTATCTTAAAACACCTTATTATATAGTTATGATAAAGTAAATAATATACCTTGTGGGTACTAAATGTAAGAGTTCGATGAGTCTAAGTTAATTATAATATGGTTATTTCAAGATGAAAAGTGATTTAACATCTTATGACAAGATTTTTAGATAGTTGTAATTAAAGTTATTCTGAACTAAAGATAAGATAAATGAGGTTAGTAACTCAATTAAGTTATAATAAAATGCGTCTACAACACTATGATTCTAATATACAAGATGTAGATCTTAAATAGGTTAAGGGAAGACTTAAACATAATGGATTATCTAGTAGATATTGGTAACTTACATAATCATTGCATTGTGAAATAATAGTATAGTATTCTACGATGAACCCATCATAGGTCATAATACAATGTTTATTCTGAATTAAGGATAAAAGTATTGAGCCTAAGTTTATTATTGAAATTCTAAGATTGATTATATAATATAAAACACATTTATGATATAAAGGTCTCAAAAGTTTTAAAAGTGAGGATTATGGTTAAGTATGAATAAAGTGGATAAGAGTGGAACAATTAACAAGTGTTAGAAGAATACATTCCTTGGTCTTACAACCTTGAGTAATACAACATTCTCAGACAAGTCAAAGGTTATACATAACATTTAAGTGGGGGATTAAAAGACAGTTGGGACTTAGAAATAAGAGTGAGGAGTTTATTTAAGCTTAACGTAGGCTAACAGTGATTGATGATAGACTACCTTTAATATTCTTCAGAGTACTGTTGATTGTTTGTGCAAGTTGACTAGAACTGCTACAGCGTTATCCAGGTACGATTTCTCGTACTCAGCTTGTTGTGTTTCGGACCTTATGGAATGTTTTGTACGATTTCTCGTACTCAGCTTGTTGTGTTTTGGACCTTATGGAATGTTTTGTACGATTTCTCGTACTCAGCTTTATGTGTTTTGGACTTTATGGAATGTTTTGTACGATTTCTCGTACTACGTTATTTTTGCTGATTGACTTGTGGAATGTTTTGGAAAACGCTAACTGACTTTAAGAGGAACTTCTAAAAAGGAAATGCTTGTGTGACTGACTCAACTTGTGTGACTAACTGAGCCTTGGATGTGGAACTCATTTGGGTATTGGTTTCTTCTATTTGGTGTCCCGTTAGACATTGACTGCTTAGGGTTTACGCTTCTGCACTCTGTAGGACTGAGTGTTTTGGTATTGCTCTGGGTAGTTGGTGATCTAGTGGGAATTTGGAAAAGGTCAATCTTGGGAATCTTTCTTTCGACGTGCGCGCGTCTTCAATGGTAACAGCAAGGGGATGTATATCCCTCGCCCATAGGGGCATTGATATTTAACAGCAGGGGGCTGTATATCCCTCGTCCATCAAGACATTTTTAATTTAACAGCAGGGGGTTGTATATCCCTCGCCCATAGGGGCATTGATATTTAACAGCAGGGGTTGTATATCCCTCGTCCATCAGGACATTTAAATCTGACAGCAGGGGGCTGTATATCCCTCGTCCATATGGACATTGATATCTGGCGGTGGGGGCCATCTCTCCCAATTGAATAATTCCACTCTTGAGTTATTGGTTCTTGGATCTATCTCTTCATTCCTAGTCCTTTGTGACTACTTAAGTCTTTCTCTTCTTAACCAGAATTGGTTCTAACATCAACAATGGATGCTTACTAACTATGTGGTGTGACTCTATTTCAAAAAAAAAAAACTATGTGGTGTGACTACTTAAGTGGATGACTTGGTTTGGAAGTTCTTTATCTTTGTCTTGTTTTCCTTTCTCTTTAAACTTGATTGTTTTGAAGTGCTTTATCTCTGTTTTACTTTTAAGAGTTTGTTTTCATGTTACTGTTTATTTTGAAGAGTTATGTTTTATAAATTTGTTTTTGGAGAATTGTACCAGTTCCATTCCAGGGAACTGACTCACCCCTCTCGGGGTGGGCTGCTTGGTTTCATCTTGCAGGTACAAATTGATTTACAGGTGGCCACGACGAGCATGAGTGATTGGGATGGGATTAGGTTTATGGAGAGTGAATGTGTTTTAGTATTGTTATGTTTATGTTAAGTTTTCTCGAAGTTCAGACCGTAACTTAGTTAATTGTAATGGTTATAATTGGTGAGGTTGGTACCGGGTGTTTGGAGCCCGATGGTCTGTAGCACCTTTAGTTTATTTTTTTTGCTGTTGTTTTATTATTATAGGGGTGTTACAACCATACAGACGTACATATCTAGTAGTACTTGTTCAAGATAACATTAATCACACACACGTGCATGTCCATGCCACATTGTAGCAACTTTATCTAGTCGTAGATATGGCTGGTGATCCTTTATTTAGTAGTCGTACATATGGGTGACAAGGACATTAAATCTTATGGGCTCAGCCGGTCCTAGGAATTTGACTCACTAGACCGCTATTGTTGATGAAGATTATGACCCGTCTCACATTGTAGGTGGGTCTGTAACTATACTGTTTTCCGGCAGGACAATCACATCTCGGAAGGCATTTTCCATATGAATTGTGGCTGCCGCAACACACCCTCGCATACCCACAAGCTGTGGCCATTCCTTGTGGGATACATCGATCTTCCTTGCTTGCTCTGCGCGCAATTAGAATAAGAGGAAGAATTATAAGAAAACACAACAAGAATATGTTATACATAACATAACATAGAAAATAAATTGTGCAATTAGATACTCAAATTTAGTACCTCCTAGGTAGTTAGCATAAGTGGCCATCTCGGTCTTTTATGTTCTCCAGTGAGTGAAGGATCTCGTATAGTATGTGTGTGCTCAAGTGGACTCACTTAGGAAGATATGAAGCTATAGAAGAGGAACGGCCCATATTTATAAGGGTTTGAGATATGCATGCGGACCTTGAGAACCAGAGAAAGTTAAAAGATCGATTTTGTTACTTAGCTAGCAGCTAATATTTGGCTGTGGTGGTGAGTCATCTTTTGGAACCAGGCCATCAGCGTCAAAAAAACGTGTTACATAAAAAAAATGAGCGCAGTGTTATTTGTCCGCTCATATGCTAGTCCTTTTTTTATTTTTGTCTGTGGCCATACAGCCATGCTTGGACGTACGCTCTTGTAATTAACTACTAACTAACACTATACGCCCATTCCTCCTTCACATGGCCATGAAACCCACCATGGCCCGGGCTCTAGGCCTAGCCTATCTGACTCCTCCTTGAGCATCCCTGTCATACCCGACAAGGGTAAGGGCCCGTTGATCCGCATGATTCTTCCAGCGGAAAGAAGCAAACTTTTAAGCAGGTGCTGAGGAGTAAGGACCAGCATGAGACTGCAGTCTCTTCTACTAAGCTGACCTCAAACTTAAACAAAGGAAATGTTGTCTCGGTAAATAAGGATCGTGTCTTAGTAATTGATCTTGTCCACATGCGAGAGGGCCCACTTCACCGCCCTTGGGCCGGTTAATGAGGTTGCCCCCGTCTCATCTGGGGGCTGCTGGAAGAATTAGGGGTGTTCATGGAAAACTGGAACCGCCGAACTAGAAGCGGAACCGGTGAAACCGAAACCGGAAACCCGGTTAACTGAAATCGTTTGCCGGTTCGGTTAACTGAAATGTTTGTCGGTTTGGTTAACCGAATCGTTTAGTTTCCCGGCTCCAGTTCCGGTTCCGGTTATTAATTTTGACAAATCCGGTTAACCGAAAAAACCGTTTAAGCATTTAATTTATTAGTTTTTTTTAATTTTTTGAGTATAAGTATAAAAACTATATGGTTAATGATTAGATTTACGAAAAATAAATATACAATTTTATAGTTAATGGTTAGAATTATACCAAACCAATAAAATCTTATCAAAATTAGCGATTAACTAGTTTAATATCGCACCAGAACCGGTAAAACCACACATTATTTTCTAATTATAAGAAAAAAAACACATAAATCTACATCATTTCAGTTAACCGGTAAGACCTCATCGAAACCGACGGTTAACCGGTCCCGGCTAACCGCTTCTATAAACCGGTTACAGTTCTCAAATTTGACTAACCGATAATCCGGTTAACTGGTTTCCAGTTAACCGAAAAGCCGGTTACCGGTTATGAACACCACTAGGAAGAATGACATGGCTGATTCATGGTTACCAGGGATGATAGTGATCCATGTGGGGTTCATGGAAACCTTAGATCTCTATTCTTCTTTCATGTTACCTGATGTCAGAAAACGATAAGGAATCGCTGCCAGTCATGAAATCACCAAAAAAAGCGTGCTAGGATTACGCGAAAGGCACCAGCTGCTTAGTGACCTATTCTCATTGTGGGTATAAAATTAAAATACTCCGATCTGTTATATCTTCATTCGTCGGACAGGCTTGGAATGTCTCTCACTTCTACTCAACTAAACGACGGTCTTGGATGAGGCCAGCCACACTTTGTCTCTCTCTACCAAGAACAATTTATTTTTGTTAACGACAGTCTCCCTCATTCCCTCGAGGCTTCATCAGAAAGATATGCTTGGGATAGATGTAACACCATGGTCATGGTGTGGATCTTGAACACCATCAGCAAGCAAATCTTGTCGATTTTTATATTTTCTCACACTGCCAAACAAATTTGGGATCAACTCAAGGAAATATTCTGGAGGCCGAATGGTGCTCAATTGCTGGAGATAACACGGGACATTGTTTGGTCTAGTATTCTATCGACAATTACTATACTAAGATAAAGAATTTATGGGATGAGTGTCGACGATCTACCAGATTACAATTGTCTTAGCGGCAAAAGTTTGGGGGCATACAGAGCTTACGACAGGCTAATGCACTTCCTCGTGGGACTCAATTAGACTTATTGCCCTGCTTGTGGTTCTATTCTCATGATGAACCCTTTGCCAACCGTGGACCATGAATACTCTATATTAATTTAAGAAGAGAAACAATGACAATTTCGAGTCAATCAACCTTCTTCAGGAATCTTTTCTTTCAGTTGTAATGGGGCTACGAAGAAAGATCCTAGCATGAAGATTGTGTGTGATTTTTGTGGTAAATTTGGCCACAAGGTTGCTACTTGTTACGAAAAGGTCAGTTATCCAGCGAGTTTCAAATTCAATGGAAAGAAGCATAAGGCTAGTCTACCATAGGTCAATAAAGGGGCTACTCAGAGTCGGGTTTCTCCCATCCTGGGTGTTTCTACATACTAATACCAAATCATGATGAACTTGTTCAGTCGAATTCATTCCACTGAAGCTATGGCTAGTAATACTTTCTTTAACCCTGAAGTTTTTAGGTTAAAATTGCCACTTTGTTGCTCTGCTGAGTGTTTAGGTGATTCATGGATTATTGACAATGGTGCTGCACACCATGTTTGCTTTAAGACAGGTTGGTTTGTCAATTTTTACTATACCAAAAAGGGCATAAATATTGAATTGCGTGATGGGACGTTGAAATTTGTTAACACCATAGGAGATGTTCGTATTGGTGATTCTTTTGTGTTAAAGAATGTTCTTTACATTCCTCACTTTAAAATATAATTTATTATCTGTAAGTTGGTTTTCTAAACAACTTAATGTGGTCTTGTCATTTATGAAACATGATTGCGTATGCCAGGACCCTTCTCTGAGGAAGCAAAGGGAAATTGATAGTGATCTAAATGGCATATGTGATTTGCACATGAATTCTATGGATGCTTTCTCTGAAGCCCATACCAGTACTATGGAAATTTTCTAGTTTTGGTAAGGTTAAGAACATGGGTCTAGAGACCATTTGTAATGATAGTTCAGGTAAATCTGTTGATACAGTTTGTGGTGTTAATAAAACTGTTTATGTTGATGGTTTTTGCCTGGTAATTCCTTGAGTAATATGAAACTTTGGCATTTATAATTGGGTCACTTTTCTCTGAATGAAACGAAGAAAGTTACAACAGGTAAATTAATCTTGTGCTGATAATACTTTTGTCTGTGAAGTTTGCAGTAAGGCTAAACAAACAAAGTTGCCTTTTCCTATTTCTTCCATTATAACCGGTGCTATCTTTGAGTTGGTTCATTGTGATGTATGGGGTCCCTATAATGTTGAAACTCATGACAATTACTGGTATTTTCTTACTCTTGTGGATGACTTTTCCAAAGCAACCTAGGAGTATATGATCACTTCAAAAGCAGAAGCTTTTCCTTGCATCAAACAGTTTGTTAGAAATGTTGAAACCAAGTTTAGTACTCGTATTAAAATCGTAAGAATTGACAATGTGTTTGAGTTGGGTACTTCTGTAGAGGGAAATGTTGTTTTTGGGGAAACGTTATTTTTGGGAAACTGACATCTTACATCAATTGTCTTGCCCCTATACCCCTCAGCAAACCAGTGTTGTGGAAAGAAACCATAAACATCTTTTAGAGACTACTCAGTCACTTCTTTTTCAATTTAATTTACCTAAGGTTAAATGGGGTGAATGTTTGTTAACAGTTGTTCGTTTAATTAACAAATGTCCGAGCAAATTTATAAAAGGCAAGTCCCTATATCTTATCCTTTAAAACAAAGAACCTGACCTACATAACCTTAGAATGTTTGGTTGTTTATGTTTTTGTTATGACAATTTTATTAAGGACCAATTTCAACAACAAAGTTTGCCTTGCTGTTTTATTGGTTATCTTTATGGTTCTAAGGGTTATAAGGTTCTAGATCTTGAATCTGGAAAAATAAGGTAAGTAAGAATATAAAGTAATAAAACAAGTTTTTCCTTTTATTTTAAGGGCTGGATTTTGTACTAATGACTCTTTTGAGCAACTGCAAACTGGTGAGTTTGGCAGTCTCAGTGAACAACAACACAATGAACAACAACAATGGGATATGAGCGTTCCAGGAAATGTTCAACCATTGAATCAATCGCCAACCAATAAGGAGAATTAAATTAAAAAGGCTTCTAAGTCGAGCAGGTCTCGTAGGGATATCAAATTACCATCTCATTTAACTGACTTTGTCTATACGGTTGTTGCTTCTGATAAAATATGTTTGCACACCTTAACGTCTCTAGTTGTGACAGAGAAAACCGCTATTACAAATTACCAATTTTTGCTCACATGGTTCAAATTGATGCATATTATGAGCCTATTACATTTGAAGACTCGAATCAGTATGCTCATTAGAGGTAGACTATGAGTGAAGAATTTCATGCTTTGGATCTGAATAAAACTTTGGACATAGTTGACCCCCCCCCCCCCCCCCGAAAAAGCCCATTAGTTGAAAGTGGGTTTTTAAAGTCAAAACCAAAGCTGATGAGAGAGTTGAAAGATATCACGCCAGACTCGTGGTGAGAGGCTTTACATGGAAAAAAGGTATAGATTACTTGGAGACTTTTCCTCTGGTGGTAAATCTAACTAAGATAAAAGTTTTATCTGTTATTGCTGCTAAACATGATTGGTGCATTTATCAGCTTGATATTAATAAAGCCTTTCTTCATGGAGAATTAAATAAAGAAATTTATATGTGTTTGCCTAAGGGCAAGTCCGTCAACAAATCTAATCAAGTGTGTAAGCTGAAGAAATCTCTATACATATTAAAACCGGCTTCAAGACAATTGAGTGATATGTTAAATAGCACCATGTGTACCAGAGGTTACACACAATCAAAGAATGATTATTCTTTGTTTTATAAAGTCCAAGATGATCGTTGTGTGTATCTTATCATATATGTTGATGACAATGCCATTATAGAGAATGACAAAGAAGTGGTTGACTCTCTTAAAGTGTTTTTACATGCTACTTTCAAGATCAAGGATCTTGCTCTTCTAAAGTTGTTTTTGGGAATACAACTTATAACGGTTGCTCATGGCATCATTATCAATCGAAAAGGTTCATTGATAATCTACTAAAGAAGTTTGACAGTGGAAACATCAGAGAACAATTCTTGTTCTCTTCCTTAGATTAAGAGTAGTAAAATAACAAGTGAAAAACTTGTTGATCCTTCCATATACAAAAGAACAGTAGGTAAGCTGAATTTCTTTTGTCATACACACCCTAAAATAGCCTATAATTTGTAGTACTTAAGCCAATATCAACACATTCCAATAGAGGAGAACCTCAAGCTCGCCTACTACACGCTAGGCTACCTAAAGGCAACAACTAACTTCGAAATCTTGGTGAAAAATAATGAAAACTACTCCATATTGAAACCAGCCAGCGCTCCTGATGTGTCACCGATGTGTCGTGGATGTATCGTGACTTAAATGAAATTTTGATAGTTAAGAAAAGACACGAGATAAAACTTAAACTGGAAACTCCATTTCGATTGAGAATTTGCACACAAGAAATTCACTCAATCTCCCTCGCCCCACACACGGACTCCGGGACAGTTTAGGACTTTATCCCAAAGTCCTCTACCCTATCCTGACAGTCGGCCTACGGTTCCCCAACCGCTCGCCGACTGATCAGTCTACCAAATACAAAGTGTTGACACACAACATCAGTCCTAACCAGCTCACTAACTCTCTAGCCCTTACACTCTTAAGTCTGATCCACACTTGCCTAGATAATCTCTATCTTTTCTCTCTCTTGTATAGGCCTGCTTACATATGAAATAAATGCACGTATATATACGGTTAGTTAGGGTATAACTACCGTCCTATAAATCCCTAGACTCTAGGGGTCGACTTCAGCTTCTATTATTCACATAACAACCACACTAGACTTGCTGAAAGTCTTCAACTTGATCTGCAGGTGTTTAGATTACGTGCCGCCTTACGGTTGGTCACGTTGGCGGAAGCCCTTTTGATTGGTCAAGCACCACTTGTGTGCCCCATTGCCTGATTCTATCTAGCTCATTAAATGATCATTAATGCTCTTTAGTCTTCATTACGGTTATGTAATTGTTCTTGTCCATTTGCACATTAATGAGTTATATTCTTGTTGTGTGCTAGTTGATTATGTGGGTAATGAGTCTGTCTGAATGTGTCGATCCTCTTGCAGTCTTTTTTGTTTGATTTTTTTCTTAAGCATGACTTGTATTTGCTAGAAGTTCTAGCATGAGCTCTCCCAGACAGGTGCCCGACCGGTTGGGCACATGTCGTGAACCGAGCAGGCTTGCAACCTTGCATGCTAAGCCATTCTTTTACCTGTCTATCTGAATCATGAATCTTGACAAACATATTAGATAGACAACACACGGTTTGCTATCATCAAAACTAAAGGATCTTGACTTAAAAATTTACCCCTTATTGATGATGGCAACCTATACAAAATTATATGTACTTGGCAATCTAAAAATCCGAGAGATTCCCCCTAAGAAGGATTCCCTCTGAGTTTGTTAAAGGTTGGAAGATTAACTTGAGCAAACAAAAGATAAAAGACGGCAGCTTTTATTTATACTATATCCATAGGTAGAAAGTTTCTTCACTAAGATATTACATGACACAAGGAAAACAATCATACTATCACAAGTACATATCTTTTCTTTCCCCCTTTGCCATACAACAAAAATAGGGAGCAACTACACAACTTAAGATATTGTAAAGGTCATAACATTCCATAGAGTACAAACTACAAGTATGATCGAGAAAATTTAGATAGAGTGACGTGTATGGTGAGCCCATTCAAGGACATTTAGGCCATAAGTTTCATCCCCCGAAAAGCAAGCTTTAATCCAAGACTTTTTAGTTGAGGTGATAGACCAGGCTGTAAGAGAGTCAGAGACTGGTTGGATATAGCTTTGGGTGACGTATTTCTTGGGGTGTCTTGTAGTCATAAACTGGCGAATGGTGTAATGTACTGTTTGTTCATTTGAACTGGATGAGCTTTGTGGAGTTTGTGCCATTTTGTGAAATGTGAAGTGATGATTGTGAGTGGCAAATGAAGTGAGCAAGCATTTATAAACACCTTGGATATGCTCAACGACAGATCGGTGAGTGGTAATAAATGAGGTGCTACGACTTGTGGACTATGTTTGTAGGCTTTTTAGGTGTTAAGTTAGGAGATAGGATTAGACAGAAGAACAGTGGCGTGTTCATTGATGTCAAAAGATTGACTTCGAAACAAATAGTCAATGGCAGGAAAAATATTTAAAGGAAAAAGGAAAACCTGACTTAGAACTAGTTTTTCTCACGGTTATCACTCAAGTCTCTAAGAGACGAAGAACACTCAGGCTAGGTGGGAGTCTATGAAGTCTATAGCTCCTTGAACCATGTGATGAACACTTGGTTCTCTGGAGACGGCCTCCACAGCAGTGAGAGTAACTCTCACACTCTTTAGAACCTCCCTAGCTGAAGTATCCAGACTGGTCCCCGACCTGTCGTGGACCGGTGAAAGACTTCACTTCCTCTTGAGTCCTGATGCTCTTTCAGTTAGGCAAGGCTCTGTTCTAGAGTCTTTGCTCTTGGTTGGCTTCTGAGCAACCACCAGCTGATCCCCCTTTGTTTTTATCCCCATCCTGGACAACATCTCTGAGCAGATGCTGTCCTGAGCGGTGCGCGCCTATTCATGGAACCTATCGGTGTCCACTGCGTTTTCCTGTAAGCGCCTTAGTTACCACTCCCCCATGTACTAGACCTTGGTTCAAGAATTGACTTTCTTCTAATGTAAGCATTATCATTGCAGGTAGATCAATTTTCTCCTTGGTCTTGAGGGCATACAACAGTCTTACGTCCCTTGCATTCACAATGTGAGTGTGTTAATTCCTTGGTGTGATGTTGTGGGTGAGTAGACTGAAGAGCACCCTGTTGGGGATGGACATCTCTATGGCATTGAAGTTCTTCATTGTGGCCCCTTTATTGAGTAGTTGGACCATTTTTCCTCCTTGGTGTCGCAAATCATTCAAGGTGGTTTCTTTTGGAACCAGTAGTCCTTCTGGTTCCAAACCAAAAGTCGTGCAGATCTAAGACTTGGTAATGTTGATGGTGATACCGTGGACTGTGGAGATAAGATAGTCATCGTTGTTGTCGCTTTGGAGCGGTCCAAGATACGTCATATGCTCTTTGAGCAGCTCAGTGTAGATGGGG
This sequence comes from Limonium bicolor, assembly GCA_023374045.1. NCBI lineage: Eukaryota > Viridiplantae > Streptophyta > Magnoliopsida > Caryophyllales > Plumbaginaceae > Limonium > Limonium bicolor. Next base: position 120,141,237 of record CM041780.1, read on the forward strand.
ATGGGCTCCTGAAAGAAGTCCACCCATCCTTGGAATTCCAAGAGCTTCTGAATCTTTCCGAGACCCATTTGCTTCATCCAATCCAAGTCCAACATCTTTGGTAAGACGGGACAGAACTTGTCGTTGACATTCTCTGCTCTGAACATCGCTGGCTTCAACTCTTTGAGCTTCTTTAGACGCTTGAGAGCTTGAGGTGGTTGTGGCTTCGCAGCCTCCTTCTTGGCTTGGAAGAGCTCTTCCAGCGCTTAACAATGTGATGAGAGCACCAACTTTGGCTTCCCTTTAGCCTTTTCAGATTGTGGTCGTTGCTTGGCTGTAGGTATGATTGGTGAGGACTCTGTGTTGCTAGCTTCTTCATGACTGGATTGTTGAGCTATCGGCGACCGGTCTTCGACTGGTATTGTGGTTTGAACGTTTGGTTCCACTTCTTCTTCAGAGTCTTGGGCAGTCATACCTTCGTCATGACCTTTTTCTTCTGTTGTATCCTCCTTCTATGACTTGTCGTCACTTTGTACTTCCTCCTATATCTCTTGAACAACAGCCTTGACGACTGCTGAGGGAGTGATGTCCTCATCATCGGTGAACTGTAACCTGCTGAGGGAGTTATGCGACTTGTTGTAGTAATAGATAGATCATGATCCTTTGGGATTTTGGGATTTTTGGCCTTTGAATGTTTGGTGGTGATTTTCGGTGAAGGATCGGGAGAAGATATTTCTGGTTCTTTGGTTGGGGTTGGAGTGGGAAGTATTTGTGGTTTGAGAACTTCGGTATGAATAAGATGGTGGAGCTTGGGTAGGTAAAGGCTTATGTAGTATACCTCTTCTTGTTGCAGTTCGCCTTCGTCTGTCACCCTTCACACAAGTTGATCTTCTAGTTCTTGAGACAGACGAGGGGGGTGCCATGGTTGATCGAAGGATTTCTGGAATTTATGAACTTTTTGCTATAAAATCCTTAGAGTTGCTGTGAGGCGAGGGATGTTTTGCACCAGAGCTCTCTAGAGTGTTTGTAAGGAAGAAGATAAATTACTTTGAATGCACTGAGAGATTAGAGAGAGTGAGGGCAATAGTGTGACAAGAGCAAAACTCCTGTTGCCCTTTTATAGATATCGAGTAACGGTCGACGACCGCTCCTCATCCGCTCGCTGACATGTCCCAACGGTACTATTCATAACGGGCAGCAGTCGTGACGGTTGTCAACGATCCGTTGAGAAGTTTTCCCGTTTCTAACCGTTGCACACTCCCTATTCTATCCTTACTTTTGTGGAAATGCTGACATATCTTTTTTAAATAGTCATTTGACATGTTTTGTTCATGCACAACCGTTCGTTGACTACTGAACGACAATATTATAGGTGTTGCTCACATGTCGGTGACTGATTATGGAAATAAAAGACAGTTAATTGTGATTAATGAATATCATTCCAAGATCATGAGCAATCTTGGTGAATCTTTCTCTACTTAATGGCTTAGTAAAATGTGAGCTAGTTGGTCTTCAGTAGAGATATACTGTAAACCAACTAATTCCTTTTCACAATAATCTCTAAGAAAGTGATGTCTAATGTCAATATACTTGGTACGAGAATGATGCACAGGATTTTTGGAAATAGAGATGACACTTGTACTATCACACATGATTGGTAATGTACCTGTTTGACGCCATATTCACCAATTTGTTGTTTAAGCCACAGGAGTTGAGCACAACAGCTTGCTACAGCTATGTATTCAGATTCAGTCGTAGAGGTTGCAACACTTTGTTGTTTCTTTGATCCGCATGCGATCAAACATGACCCAACAATGAATGTTGTTCCTGACGTCCTCTTTCTATCAGCGATAGATCCTCCATAATCTGCATCTGAAAATCCTACAATGTCATAGTTAGTGAATTTAGGATAAAAGAGACCAAGATTCATGGTTCCTTTTAAGTACATAGGATTCTTTTCACAGTTGTGAGGTGACTTTCCTCTTGGATCTGCTTGAAACCAGGCACATAAAAACGCTATACATAATGTCAGGTCTACTAGCAGTTAAATATAGTAGAGAACTAATCATCTCCCTATATGATCGCTGGTCGACCGATCGGTCGCCGGTCATGATGCCCATTTTTTTGCCAACTGCCATTGGTGTGTCAAACGTTTTACACTCCTCCATTCCCAAATCTCTTTAGCAAATCCTTTATGTACTTCTCTTCGGATATGATAGTCCCTTCGACATTTTGCTTGACTTGAAGTCCTAGAAATAACTTCAATTCTCCTAGACCACTCATCTCAAATTCCTTTTTCATCAAAGCTTCAAACTTCTTGCAATATTTCTCATCAGAGGCTCCAAAGATTATATCGTCAACATATACTTGCACAATTAAGAAATCCCTTTTGTTGTTGTAAACAAACAAGGTTTTATCCACCTTTCCTCTCTTGAATTGGTTTTCTAAAAGATAGGAAGATAGACGATCATACCATGATCTTGGAGCTTGTTTGAGCCCATAAAGAGCTTTGTCGAGCTTAAGTACCATGTCCTTTCCTTCTTGTGTCTCAAAGCCTGGAGGTTGTTCAACATACACTTCCTCTTTGACGTACCCATTGAGGAAGGCACTTTTGATGTCAAGTTGGAAGAGTTTGATTCCTTTGGGTGCAGCAAATGTAATTAGTAATCTGATGGACTCCATCCTTGCTACTGGAGCAAAGGTTTCTTGGAAGTCTATCCCTTCTTGTTGACAATATCCTTGAGCTACCAATGAGCTTTGTTCCTAATGACTTCTCCCATCTCATTCAACTTGTTTCTAAACACCCATTTTGTGCCAGTACACCTTCATGTGAAGGACGAGGCACAAGATGCCAGACTTTGCATCTTTCAAACTGATTTGGTTCTTCTTGCATTGCATTATCCAGTCTGAGTCTTGAATAGCTTCCTTGATGTTCTTGGGCTCGATAGGTGAGACTGTCGTTGAGAAGGCTAGAAGATCTCGAGTTTGTGCTCTTTTTTGAATTCCGTTGGAGATGTCTGATATGATGTTCTCCAATGGATGATCTTTGTAAAAAGTACGAGATTGATGAATGGTTGATGGTGATAGAGGATATTCGACATCATTGTTTCCTTCGTCGACTTGTTGTTGACCTGTTGCCGACCTGTCGGGCAAGTTTTCTTCAGTTGGCGATTCATCTTTGGGATTATCTGTGTGATCCTAATCAGCTATAACAAATCCAAGTTCTTCATCTTCTTCAGATTTCTTGACCTTGTGAACATCAGCCTCATCAAAGACCACATGCACTTTCTTTTCCACCTTCATTGTCCTTTTGTTGTATACTTTGTATGCCCGGCTCCTTTCAGAGTACCCAAGGAAGATGGCCATATCACTTCTGGCATCAAACTTCCCTAGGGGATTCTTTTCATTATTGTGGACATAACATTTACACCAAAAATCCTGAAGTGACTTATGTTTGGTTTTCTTCCCTTGATTAGCTCATAGGGAGTTTTGTTGAGGATAGGTGTCGTGAGGGTGAGTTGTCTTTGAGCTTCTATTTGTGATGTAGCACGCAGTCGCCACTACTTCAGCCCAGAAGACCTGAGGAAGATTGCTCCCCAATACCAGGCTCTGCTACCTCTTGTATTTTTTTGTTCTTACGCTCAACTAACCCCATTCGTTGTGGGGTGTTCTTGGTGCTGATATGTGTGATTGATTCCATGTGTTTACACATATCCATGAATTGTTGATTCTCAAACTCTGACCTCCATGATCGGACCGAAGATCCTTGATCTTGTGGTAGTGTTGTAATTGGACTTTTCCTGCAAAGACTTGAAATTTCTCAAAGACCTCGTCTTTGGAAGAAATAAAGAGTGTCCAAACAAATCGTGAGTAATCATTAACAATTACAAACACATACCAATTTCCTCCAAAACGTTTGATTCTCATAGGTCCACATAAGTCCATGTGAAGTAATTCAAGTGGCTTGGATGTACTAACTAAGTTCTTTGATTTAAAAGAAGTCTTAGTTTGTTTGCTTCTAACAAAGCATCACAAAGATTGGTCTTAGATTCTTTAATCTCAGGGAGACCTCTTACCAACTATTTCTTGACAAGTTTTCTTAACAATGAAGTGCTAACATGCCCTAATCTTTTGTGCCATAGTGTAGAGTCATCTATTGAAGCAGTCAAGCATGGAAGATTTGGACTGTCAATATCCTCCAAACTAGTTACATAAATATTTTCCACCTTTTTTGCTTTAACATCTCTTTGCCATTGTTCTGACTTACTATGCTACAATGTGTAGGATAAAAAGAACTGAATTGCCTTTGTCACATATTTGAGAAACACTGAGCAAGATGACCTTTAAATCATTGACCAAATTTACACTATCTATGACGTAATCTGAAGTAATACCAACCTTACCAATACCGATGATTTTTCCTTTCTTGTTGTCGCCAAAGGAAACAGTTCCTTAGCTTCCTGGTTCGAGTGAGAAGAACTTCTTTTTGCATCCTGTCATGTGTTTAGAGCACCCACTGTCGGTGTACCGGCAGGGTTCCATTCCCACTCGATTCTATACTTAACACGTTAGTGGTGTGGGGTTAGGGTCCATAGAAAGGTTGGAACCATTGCCACCATCAACTACTGTTCTAGGATTATTTTTTACTACCCATTTTAATCCCATTTTCTTGAGTTTCCAATGCCTCATAAAACGTGTTTATAGCAATTGGCTTCATGATGACCGGGTTGTCTGCATAGGTTGCAGACACCTCCACGACTGGTCATTGACTGATGCCCAACTGGTCGTTTGTTTCTCCATATGGATGTCCTAGATACAGCTTCTAGCTTCACATGTTTTTCTTTGACGAACGTTAGTTCTTTTTCTTTTGTACTAAGTGCAACAATCAATTCATCGATTTCAGGTTGTTTTTCTAGTTCCATCTTTTCATGGGCAGAAAGAATTTCACTATAATCAATTTGCAATTTCATGAGTGCTTTCATAAGATTTTCTACTTTATCCTTGTCTGAGTTCTTCTCCAATTTTCCATTTTCCTCCAAAAGTTCCTTATTTTCATTTTCAAAGCCTCAAGTTGATCAACTAATATAAAAGAAAATTTTCTAAAGTCCAGGGAGTTCAGCCTTTAGAATCCTCTTTCTAAGTTTAGAGTAGTTTACCTTGTTTTGATCTTCTTCTTCTGACTCTAAATTGTCCTTATCTTGCGCCATCAAACAAACTTCTTCAAGGCATAGGTGAGCCTTCTCGTCCTCTGAGGAAACACTATCTAAGGTTTGATTGTTGTCGCTGAGCTCTGAGTCTCTCCATGTAGCAACAAATGCTTCTTTCCTTGGCCTTTGTTGAACGATCGTCGGACAGGTCTCCTGACCTTGTCGTTGTCCTCTCGTGATTGTTGAGGACAATCTTTGATGTGATGCCCGCGCTTCGCACATCCAAAACACTTATCATTGTTCTTCTTACGGTGATCGTCAATTTCCTTGGGCTCTCTTCCTTTCCTCATGTTGTTTCTTTTGAATTTTTGAAAGTATCTCTTAGCGTAGAGGACCATCTCATCATTGTCTTCTTCTGTCTCGGAGTTTTCAGCTACTTGTAGGGCTATGCCTTTTCCCTTTTCCTTTGAACTTTCAGAGCTTCGTTGTTGTAGTTTCAACTCGAACGCCATTAGAGAACCTAACATGTCCGCCAAGGACATCTTAGAGAGATCATGGACTTCTTGCATGGCATTGACCTTGCTGTCAAAGGAGGCAGGAAGAGATCTGAGGAACTTCCGAATTTGATCCTCGTTTGAGATAGTTCTTCCAAGCACCAACATTTCATTGATCAGCTTGGTGAACCTTGTATGCATTTCAGAAATGCTCTCCTTTTCTTCTTTCTTGAATAGCTCCCAATGAGTGAGTAGCAACACAATGCGAGTCTATTTGATCTCATCATTCCCTTCATACGTGACCTCAAGAGTTTTCCAAATCTCTTGAGCTGTTTTGGGTGAGGCTATCTTGGAGTATTGCTCAGGTAGTAGTGCACAGTGTAGTATTCTTACGGCTCGAGCATTGAATATCAGCTTCTTGATTTGATCATCTGTCATGCTGTCGATAGATATGGCTTGTCCTTGAGCGTTCTAGAAGGTGTACTCTCCATGTGTTATCACCCTCCACATTCTTGGATCATCAGACTTGATGTGAAACTCCATTTTATTCTTCCAGTGAGTATAGTTGTCTCCATTGAAGAGTGGTGGTCGATTTGGTGCAGAACCTTCTTCTGCCGCTAATAGGCTTGCGTGAGACATTTTGATCGTCTTCCAAAGCAGTTAGCTTTCTAGAATAGACCTTCTCTAATACCAATTGAAACCAGCAAGCGCTCCTGACGTGTCCCCAAAGTGTTGTGGACGTATCATGGACTTAAATGAAATTTTGATAGTTAAGAAAAGACACGAGATAAACTTAAACTGGAAACTCCATTTCGATTGAGAATTTGCACACAAGAAATTCACTCAAACTCCCTCGCCCCACACACGGACTCTGAGACAGTTTAGGACTTTATCCCAAAGTCCTCTACCCTCTCCTGACAATCGGCCTACGGTTCCCCAACCGCTCCCCGACTGATCAGTCTACCAAATACAAAGTGCTGACACACAACACCAGACCTAACCAGCTTACTAACTCTCTTGCCCTTACACTCTTAGGTCTGATCCACACTTGCCTAGATAATCTCTTTTTTTTCTCTCTTGTACAGGCCTGCTTACATATGAAATAATTGCACGTATATATACGGTTAGTTAGGGTGTAACTACCATCCATAAATCCTTAGACTCTAAGGGTCGACTTCAACTTATATTATTCACACAACAACCACACTAGACTTACATAAAGTCTTCAAGTTGATCTGAAGGTGTTTGGACTACGTGTCGCCTTACGGTTGGTCACGTTGGCGGCAGCCATCTTGATTGGTTGAGCACCACTTGTGTGCCCCACTTGCCTGATTATGTCTGGCTCATTAAATGCTCATTAATGCTCCTTTAGTCTTCATTATGGCTATGCAATTGTTCTGATAAGTAGCCCTTTGCTTATCTTGTCCATTTGCACATTAACAAGTTATGTCCTTGTCGTGTGCTAGTTGATTATGTGGGTATATGAGTCTATCTGAATGTGTCGATCCTCGTACAGTCTTTTGTCTTTGATTTTCTTCTTAAGCATGAGAGATATCTTCATGCGATGTCTGACTTGTTGTATGTGCTAGAAGTTCTAGCGTGAGCTCTCCCAGAAAGGTGCCTGACCGGTTGGGCACATGTCATGAACCGAGCGCGCTTACAACCTTGCATGCTAAGCCACTCTTTTACCTGTCTATCTGAATCATGAATCTTGACAAACATATTAGATAGACAACACAAGGTTTCCTATCATCAAAACTAAAGGATCTTGACTTAACACATATGCTGATTGGGTGGGATGTCATCAAACTAGAAGATTGATTTTGTGATACAACTTGGAGAAAGCTTCATCTCTTGGAAGTTCAGAAAGAAATTCACAGATCATCGGCTGAAGCGGAATATCGATCAATGCGGGCTATGCGCACTGAAATAGCTTGGCTAACAAGACCTCGAGCTAAGCTTGGAGTTGACGAATTCGTTTCTGTTCCTATAAAGTCAGAAAACTAGACTGTGATACACATTGCGAAGAACCTATTTTTTCTCACCAGCGAACAAAATACACAGACATCGATGTCCACTATGTCCGTGAGCTTCTACAAAAGGGCATCGTTTCTATTTCGCGTATCTCTACTTAAGCTCAACCTACACATATTCTTACTAATCTTACATCAAGATGGGTTAAGGAAGCTAAGTGTGTTTTCAAAACTCTCTCCACTTGGGGGGGGGGGGGCTAAGGATATAAGGGTGTATTAGTCCATTATAGGGTTGTCATCTTGACACGAACCCGAAATCTGGCCCGAAACTGACACGCTAAAACGCAGGTTTGGGTTGCCATTTTTAACCCGAATACATTTTCGGGTCAGGTTCAGGTTGGGTCGCTAAAAACTCGAGTCGGTTTTGGGTTGACCTAACCCGATTTCAACCCGCAACTCGAAAACATTTTTTAATAATAAAAGAAAAGAAAATATTTATATGCTATGTTATGTTGTCTTAGTGATTTTGTATTAAATTTGTATTGATAGTACTATATTTGTAATTTTGGATTGATTTCGGGTTGATTCTAGGTACAAGTTAATGTGTAAATTCCGGGTTCGTGTCAAACCGGTTGGGTTCGGGTTGAGGATATGTGACTCGGGTCGGTTTCGGATTGAATACAAAATCGGGTTTGGGTTAAGGTGAATCCTACCCAGAACCGGAAATTAACAACCCTAGTTGATTAGGCTTAGAGACTACTTATATCCGTCACTTATGTACTTAAGGCCTATATAAGGGTATACTTTCTATTAGTCTCATTATCGAGTCATTGATTGAATACAAATAAATTCTTCTTTACTTCTACAATCAACAAAGAGCACGAGGGTAGGGGGATCCGAGATTGCAAATTGGGAGTCAGAGCCCCACATCGAGAGGCGAGGAGTATTGTGTTGGATCCCTCAGGTTGGAGAGGCGATGAAAAGAAATTTGTTGAGTTTGTAATGGTTAAAAACAAATTGGATAATGGGAGGAGAAAGGATGCATTTTCTTTCTGTTTTAGGAGACTTATTAATAGCATTTTGGTTCATGCGTGGAATTTGCCAAGACAAATGGTCTTCACAATTGTTTGTAGTTAGTAACTGATCCCTAATTTTATTATGGTGTTTGTAATTTGGCTTTATGAGTCCCTCATTCTGGTTGTGTGTGGTACATTGTGATTGCCTCCTACGACAACGAGTGTTCGAAGGCAGTCACCCTTTTGTGATTTCCTCCTGAAGTTGCCTTTGTGAAGTGATGCTTGCACATGTCTTTGGACCATTTATCTATTTTACTGGGAATACTATTTTCCTAGTTTGAGTATGTTCACCCAAGATACTATTCGAGATTGGTAGTATTCCTCTACAAGAATGTTTGAAATTTATTCTAAAGGATCTAAAGTTTTCAGTGTCTTCGTATGTGCTCAATTATTGTTCTTTTTAAGCTATGTTTTAAAAGCTTAATCTTCGTAAGTACTATATGTTGGTAAAACTTCAAGGAGGATGGCTTCAATCCGCCGGATTGACATATAAGTGACCGAATTTACCATATTATTTCATATGTCGAGATTCTCTTTGTGTGTTAGGTTTGTTTTCCTCTTTGGATAGAGGATGGAGGAATTAGAAGTAATTTCCTTTTGTGTTTGGTACCTAGCTAACTAATAATATGATGGGTCGTGCGTGGAATTTACCTAAAGGAAGATTTCTTCGCAATTGTTGACGATTTTCTTTTTCTATGGAGTTTGACACAACCCTAACCCCTTTTGTGTTGTAATTTGCATTTTTTTTCTAGTTCCTTTTGGTTTGTGGTAGGAGGCACTTTTTACGGAAAATTTCATAGAAATACCGAATTAAAAAAAAAAATTACATGCGGTGGTCGTTTTGAAAAAAATTATGCGGGTGTACCAACCCCTTGCAAAGAAGCAGCCACGGTACTGTGGCAGCTTGCCAGAAACCACCACGAGATTACGGCTGCTTTTGCATTTTTTTGCATGAAGCAGCCATGACTTTGGGGCGGTTTCTAACTCATCTGCTGGAAAACGCCACAATATTGGGGCGGCTTTTGTGCATTTCGTCCCCCTTATCCGGAAATCTAGCCGACCAATCACAGCCGTCGGTCGCTGGATCGCACGGACCCCACTTATTCATTTCTTTGCAAAGAAACCGCCCCGTTTCCGTGGCTCCTTCCAGCAGGATTTTTTTTCTATAAAAACCCACCCAATCTCACCCATTCTCCCTACATTTCTCACACAAACACTCCTCAAACTTTCATTCTCTATCTCTCCGAATTTGGAACAAGTAAGTTCCATTGTTTCCTTTTCTTTGTTTTGGTTGTATTGTTTATTAGTGCTTAATCTTTATGTTAATTATAGTCAGTATTTTTAGTTCCTTAATTGTTTATTATGCTATTGTTGTTTTAATGTTAAGTAATTTTTTTACATTTATAATGCCCACTAACCCCATTTAAATTCGTAATTAAATTTACCAATTTTTTTATGAGTTACAAAATCACCGATTTTGGTGGTTTTATGCCTTAATTAATTATGCTATTGTTGTAATAAGGTTATGCAATTTTTTTTACATTTATAATGCCCACTAACCCCATTTAAATTCGTAATTAAATTTACCAATTTTTTATGAGTTACAAAATCACCAATTTTGGTGGTTTTATGCCTTAATTAATTATGCTATTGGTTATAATGTTATGCAAATTTTTTTACATTTATAATGCCCACTAACACATTTAAATTCGTAATTAAATTTACCAATTTTTTTATGAGTTACAAAATCACCAATTTTGGTGGTTTTAGGCCTTAATTAATTATGTTAATGTTGTTATAATGTTATGCCATTTTTTTACATTTATAATTGCCACTAACCCCATTTAATTCGTAATTAAATTTACCAATTTTTTTATGAGTTACAAAATTACCAATTTTGGTGGTTTTATGCCTTAATTAAATATGCTATGTTGTTATAATGTTATGCAATTTTTTTACATTTATAATGCCCACTAACACCATTTAAATTCGTAATTAAATTTACCAATTTTTTATGAGTTACAAAATCACCAATTTTGGTGGTTTTATGCCTTAATTAATTATGCTAATGTTGTTATAATGTTATGCCATTTTTTTTACATTTATAATTGCCACTAACCCCATTTAAATTTGTAATTAAATTTACCATTTTTTTATGAGTTACAAAATCAGTAATTTTGGTGGTTTTATGTCTTAATTAATTATGCTAATGTTGTTATAATGTTATGCCATTTTTTTTACATTTATAATTGCCACTAACCCCATTTAAATTCGTAATTAAATTTACCAATTTTTTTATGAGTTACAAAATCACCAATTTTGGTGGTTTTATGCCTTAATTAATTATGCTAATGTTGTTATAATGTTATGCCATTTTTTTACATTTATAATTGCCACTAACCTCATTTAAATTCGTAATTAAATTTACCAATTTTTTTATGAGTTACAAAATCACCAATTTTGGCGGTTTTATGCCTTAATTAATTATGCTATTGTTGTTATAATGTTATGCAATTTTTTTTACATTTATAATGCCCACTAACCCCATTTAAATTCGTAATTAAATTTACCAATTTTTTTATGAGTTACAAAATCACCAATTTTGGTGGTTTTATGCCTTAATTAATTATGCTAATATTGTTATAATGTTATGCTATTTTTTTACATTTATAATTGCCACTAACCCCATTTAAATTCGTAATAAAATTACCAATTTTTTTATGAGTTACAAAATCAGCAATTTGGTGGTTTTATGCCTTAATTAATTATGCTATTGTTGTTATATGTTATGCCATTTTTTTATATTTATAATTGCCACTAACCCCATTTAAACTCGTAATTAAATTTACCAATTTTTTTATGAGTTACAAAATCACCAATTTTGGTGGTTTTATGCCTTAATTAATTATGCTAATGTTGTTATAATGTTATGCCATTTTTTTTACATTTATAATTGCCACTAACCCCATTTAAATTCGTAATTAAATTTACCAATTTTTTATGAGTTACAAAATCAACAATTTTGGTGGTTTTATTCCTTAATTAATATTCTATTGTTGTTATAATGTTATGCCATTTTTTTACATTTATAATTGCCACTAACCCCATTTATATTCGTAATTAAATTTACCAATTTTTTTATGAGTTACAAAATCACCAATTTTGGTGGTGTTTATGCCTTAATTAATTATGCTAATGTTGTTATAATGTTATGCCATTTTTTTTACATTTATAATTGCCACTAACTCCATTTAAATTTGTAATTAAATTTACCAATTTTTTATGAGTTACAAAATCACCAATTTTGGTGGTTTTATGCCTTAATTAATTATGCTATTGTTGTTATAATGTTATGCAATTTTTTTTACATTTATAATGCCCACTAACACCATTTAAATTCGTAATTAAATTTACCAATTTTTTATGAGTTACAAAATCACCAATTTTGGTGGTTTTATGCCTTAATTAATTATGCTATTGTTGTTATAATGTTATGCCATTTGTTTTACATTTATAATTGCCACTAACCCCATTTAAATTCGTAATTAAATTTACCAATTTTTATGAGTTACAAAATCACCAATTTTGGTGGTTTTATGCCTTAATTAATTATGCTAATGTTGTATAATGTTATGCCATTTTTTTTACATTTATAATTGCCACTAACCCCATTTAAATTCGTAATTAAATTTACCAATTTTTTTATGAGTTACAAAATCACCAATTTTGGTGGTTTTATGCCTTAATTAATTATGCTATTGTTGTTATAATGTTATGCCATATTTTTTACATTTATAATGCCCACTAACACCATTTAAATTCGTAATTAAATTTCCAATTTTTTTATGAGTTACAAAATCACCAATTTTGGTGGTTTTATACCTTAATTAATTATGCTAATGTTGTTATAATGTTATGCCATTTTTTTACATTTATAATTGCCACTAACCCCATTTAAATTCGTAATTAAATTTCACAATTCAGGTCTTTGATTGTGCCCTAATCCGTACCCGCTATTGAAGGTTTGTTACTCTTACTTATTTGAAAAACAATGAGATGTGAACTGTTAATTTAATTACAACTAAGGTCTTTTAATTCCTTATACATTTATAGTAGTATTTACCACTTGTTATCTCTATTAATTTTCTATGTCCTATTGTTTATGTAGATGGCCCAGCAATTCCAGCGTCAACCAGCAGAGGTGGGACCCGAGGAGGCTGAACTATTCACGTACCAGTCCACTCATATATCTACAACACTTTTCTCAGATGATCCGGTACAGTGATAAGACGTTAAACTTTATTACATTGCATTCATTACGTATTTTCCATCATAACATTTTATTTGGTGCCCATGCTATGTAGGCAATGCGCAACCAAAATACGTCAACAGGAAGTTGCGCTCTCGCAACCTGGAAGTTGAGCTTCCGCACCATGCCCTTCGCGTGTACATCAGTGAGGCTGGTTTTATGGGACCTGCATTCTATAGAATCAAGGGGGACCAGGCGCTCGTCAGCGCACTCGTTGTGAGGTGGAGGCCTGACACCCACACCTTCATGTTGCCTTTTGGTGAGGCAACGATTACTCTGGAAGATGTGCATCACATACTTGGGCTGAAGGTGGAAGGAGACGCTATTGTGATTCGTATGAATCCGGATGTGGGAGATTTGTGTGAAGAACTGTTGGGTCAAAGACCGGGACCCGAATCAATTAGAGGTTACAAAGTGTCATTGCTTTGGTTGCAGGAAAAATTTGCGATAAAAAATAGAGGAAGAAGGTGCATTTAGTCAAAAACCAGATATCATCCCACCCGTCGTCATGAAGAGCATGGATCATGCGGATGATTGGTGGAATGTTACTACCCAGTTATGACAGTCGCACCATCGACTGTGGTATTTAGAATTACTGAGAGAGTTTTCTAAGTGTGGGCAATACAGTTGGGCTTCAGCAGTTTTAGCTCACACCTACCGTGGCTTGTGCAATGCCACCCAGTTTGATGCAACAGCTATAACTGCAGCCACGAAGATGATTACAGTGTGGGCGTATGCCAGACTCCCGGCCTTTTTTAGAGTTCCAAGAGAGTATGTTGGAACAAATGGCATCATCGGTTACTCGTAAGTGTGAAGAATAATATATCAATTATATTTAATAATTGCAATGCACCTTTCATAATTATGTTCGAATAATGTCTTTGTTTGTTCACTTGTAGTTGGGATAATCCAAGGGTGAAGAAAATTAAGTTACCGGACGCTCGTGCCATCCTTGATTCTATCCCGGTTCCACCCACTGCAGATCACGTAAGTACTATTGTGTTATGAAAAAAACATACACATTATTATTTCCTGCTAACCATGAGCATTGAATTTGTAATATGATTTAATTTCTCAGTGGGTGTGGCAACCGTATGGTGATGCCCCACTTGACACAGTTGCTGTAGTTGTGCCATTGATCCTTAACAATATAATTGAGAGGCATCAACCGGATCGCGTTATGAGACAGTTTGGACGTGATCATCCCATACCAGCATTGCCACTTGATTGTGATAAGTTGCACAATCAAAAACGAACCGGCCGAGTGGACGCGGACTGGGGCAATATCAACGCAAGATACATCGAGCTTTGGAACGACCGAAATTACAGGCAGATAAGGCTCCAAGATTACCCGTTGGCAGTTCCATTGACCTTTGCCTCAGAGTATATGCAGTGGTATGTTAGACACAGCTTAAGGTGGTACACAAGCGAGGCAAGACGACAGGCCATATTAGTAAGCATGCTAATTGCTTAGTATTCAACACTTACATAATTATATGCATACATGTTGTAATTTACTATATGAATGCTATGAATATGTTTGTAGGCGGATGGACTAGATCAGATACGCACTACGACCCTACCGTAGGTGATTACGCCATCTACTTGTCACAAGAGACTGGCGTATCATATCACCAGCGTTATAGTCACCATCAGAGTCCTGTCGATCGATCAGCCCCACCTCCTATGGTCTTTTACCAGCCACCATTTTCATTGAACGATAATCCGAGTAAGAGGGCAGCACGTGGAAGACCAAGGAGTGAAGTGCGTCCGGCCCCACGGGCACCACCAGTACCTGAGCCAGAACCCGAACCAGAGGTTTTTCAGCGGTCAAGCTGGACATATCCGGCACAACCGTCATACCCACTTGACCTTAGTGTTGCCGATTATGAGGAAAATCCCTGGGAGCGTTACCAATACCATTCTCACCCCAGCTCATGGGGTGCTCAGACGACCCAGGGTACACAATGGGGGGGCCAAACGACCCAGCACACAGTGGGGAGGACAAGCGACCCAGGACACACAGTGGGGGGGGGGGGGGGACAAACAAGCCAGTATGATTCATTGGGTTTGGTGGATACTAGCACTTACACTTACCAGCCAGTGGATGCCTCACAAAGCACAACTAACCCTTGGGAGATTCCATACTGCACCGGCCAAACTACTAGTGCATGGGTTGCACAACAGACGACTGCTAGCTGGGATCAGGGTCCATACACATCCACACAACCCGATCCATACGGTTTTGGCCATGTTACTGTACCTACAGGGGAGGGGTCCTCGCGGTCTAGTGGTAGACATATACCGACTACACAGGCGGAGAGATCGGCAACGATGAACACGACCTCCGCGGCCCTAAATGTTTCCGATGATGAAACAGAAGAAGAAGAGAGGAGGCGGTTAAGCATGGCGCTACAATCCATCACATCCACCCCGCCACCACCTGCAAGCTCCTAGGACATGACTCTCAGGGGGCCTGATTCGATGAATCCCCCACAGAGATACACACCCAGTGAGTACGAGCAGGCGAGAAGAGGAAGAAGGGGGAACCGGGCTGGTCGAGGGAGAAGGGCTGGTGGTGCTGAGTGATTTTAGTCTTTAATTATTTTGTGTGTTGAATAATTAATTCTATTGAAAGGATTCCCAAGCACTATGTTTGTCGCACTTTATTAATTAAGTATTAATCGAAGTGTAGTTAATTTGTAATAAAAGATTAACTCTGTTGTAACAATTGAACAAAGTAGAAAAGTAACAAACTCTTTTTGAAACACATTAGAACATACTTTAACATTACAATATAAATTTTTATGGGTGCTTGCTTAAGGCACGACCTGACAGTGCAGGAGCAGCATAATAAGTAAAACTATAAGTAACAACAACAATTATTTTTTAGACGATTAGGTGCTTGCTATATGCAAGACCCTCCCTCATAATAGGAACCATCTTCATACTAATCAGTATTTCTGCTATCATCAGAGCGGTAAACTTCACTGTACTCTTCCGGCAAAGCTATGGCCGCTGGTGGTAACTGAGATGGCTCATCTTCCTTGAACACAATGGTGACATAGAGTTCTACTCTATTATAATAATGTTGATTGAACAAGAAAAGTTCAATCATTCGTTGAACGTCGACATCTCGTCTTATTAGCAGTGGCCCCCATAATGGGCGTGGCTGGGAGGAAAGTAGTAATCGATGAAGTATTGATTCGACCACACAATGGTAACCGTAGCGCTCTTTCAATTGAGTCTCAACAAGGTTATCAAACTCAGAAAATGTTATTTCCATGTCGATCTCGAAATCAAAACTTTCAGTTGAATAGGTTCTTGCAAATACAAACCTTCATCGTTGTACGCTCGCTCAACGTCAAGAAACACAGTGCAAGGGATCTCCATTGGTGAAAGGTGTAGATGAAGTGCAATACGATGCAATGTAGAATTAACAAAGCTCTTTTGTGTAGTTATTTGTGAAATGGAATAGGAAAATGAAGGCTGTATTTATAGGCAGAAGATGAGTAGTAGATAATGGGAAAGGGAAATCAATAAGTCATGCCTCAGGAAGGCATCGAAATCTTATCTACTGAACTAGTGGACAAGGGGGAAATCTTATCTATGGAATCAATTGATATGGGTGGGGGGAATCATATCTAGGGAGAACAATAAGGATTTCTCTGTCGGAAATCATTCGGTAGTAGAATTCGGGGGGGGGGGGGGGATCTTATCTAGGGAGAACAATAAGGATTCTCTCTGTTGAAACAGTGAAAAAAGTAGAAAATTAACAAACTTTTATTGAACACATTGGAACATACTTTGACATTACAATAAACATTTTTTGGGTGCTTGCTTAAGGCACGACCTGACAGTGCAGGGAGCAACATAATAAGCAAAACTATAATTAAAAATGATCAACACTTAATGAAAAGAGTTGCGATTGTAGTCGGTATAACCCTGAAGCCATTTTTGTTCTACGTGCCTTATCAATTTGGTAGTGTCACCAGTATCATCCGAAGATGTACTTGAGTGGGGTCTGATGAGGATTCTTCATTGGCAACCATAAAATCGGTAAGAGCATGTGTGCCCTCAGACAGACTAGCCACCGAAGAATCACTGCTAATGAGAATAATCTCAGGAATATTATCCCTCGTTTTTTAATCTGCATCAGACATTACAGCTCTTCCTTCATACTGGCTGGTGCGGGAATATCGAATTTTTGTATCTGGTATGGTGGATTTTTTGCAAGAATTTTTAGTGATGGGGCTTTCGATGCGCTAGTTTTTGTTGTGGAACAAACCTGTTTGCCCTTGTTTGTCTTTGATGCCTTGATCAGGACTTCCTTTTTGGGAGCCATGGAGTTTTGTTAAGTGAGATATACTGATTCTCTTCGGTGGAGTTGAAAGAGTTTCAAAATAATGAGCGTGGAACAAAGGGTTGAAGAACCAAATACAACCTTATATACTATCTGAGGCAACGGCTAGCATAACGGCTACCTCTGAGTGCATTGATGTCTACATTTTTAACCTATCTGCATATACTTTTTCCACCATAACTGTTCAACGGTAACCGTGGCTCATAAAACAAGAAATGATATGTACTTTATCTTTACTTTATGTTTATCATAATAGGACGATGTACCCTGTATCAATCCATGTGAACCATGTAACTTCAAAGACCGAGTATGGAGGGTGGTTTTTACCTGGTCCGGGTTGGGCCATCATCGATGCAGACATTCAACATCCAAGGAGCATTAACCATCTAAAATCATTGTTAAGCCACATCGTGCGATCACATTTTGGGAACAATGAATTGCATGTCTATTCCATTGTCTACTTAGAATGGACAACGATTCATATAACTTCTCGATTACAAACGTACAAACTGATGCTGATGTTCGCCAGATGATTTGGAACTATATTGATCTTCAAGAAATCATGCAAAGAATTAAAATTCTTGTCGAATATACAGACGACTCAGACCTTGAAGACCCCGCCGTTACACGAAGGAGGGCACATGCAATTAGAGGAAGACACTGTACTTGAGTTTTACTAAATCAACGTATTTGATTGTTAAGTGGACATAACTGTAATTAAAAAAAAGCTTTAATTATAAAACCTGCCAAAATATGCACGAATTATTCACAGCCACTCCTTTTTTGAATGAGTCTGTAGAGTTATCCTTGAATTCAAATCTCTGCCCCACATGGTACACTTTATGACTCAGCATCCTGTCTTTGAGGGAACTGGAGCAAATTGAAGAAGAGTCTAGTCGCGCGATGTTCTTCTCTTCGTCGTCTTCGTCGCGAGTTTGAGAGTGTTTGGAAAAAAAAACTGAAACGCGTCGTAGCTTTTTTTTCTAACTGGGGACGTCCGCCTCTCTGTCCGCGTCATTTTAGGCGGACATGCCTATTTCCTCTGCATGCCTGTCCGCGTAAGGTTAGGCGGACACGCCTCTCTCTACATGTTGCAGACGTGATTATCATGAGTGGTTAGAACTGGAGTAATTAAAATAAAAGAAAAGAAATTAAAACTCAAAATAACAGTCGGGCTGCAAATAAATCCCGGTCGTAGTAGTATAGTAAAGTGTAGCGACCGGATATCGAACCGTGGGACTAAGGTGAATTATATAGTACCTAAGCATGTCAAAAAGGGGGGGGGATTATTGACTTGTTCTTAATAAATAAAAATGAAAGATTAAATAAACTAAGCTAATGGATAGATTAAATGGGACTCTGGTTCAGGTTAATATTATCTGCTTAATTATGCTATCTCTACCGGTTTAATGTAATAGTTTGGCAAGATTCCTGTTTATCTTAAGGTCCGATGAAAACTCATAAGAACTCGTTACCAGAAATGCAAGGTCCGATGAAAACTCAAGCAAGCACTAGTAGACGGCAGAGGAGTGTGAGGAATTTTATTCTTGCAACTGAGTACTAACTTATCCGATGAAAATAAGTTTCCTACAGTTTTACGGCTAATTAACCTATCTGTTTGTCACCGATCAGATTAAAAACAGATTTAGTAGGCTTTTTAATAAATCGATGAAATTTATTAAAAAAAGGGAGAGAGATAAACTTTAATCGTAACAAACTGTATTTAAATTAAAACTAGTAAAAATATTGCATAATTAATACAAATACATAATAATCATTCCCAGAGTATACGTATTCTAGCCTAACATATTAAATAGTTGATCTGCTATTTAAATGCTAAGACTAGAGGTGGAAATGGTGAAATGAAAAGAAAACAAAATGGAGAAGACGGGAGAAGAGAAATGGAATGAACGAGTGAATGGAGGTGTAGTGGATCGAAGATGGATCGATTGGATGAATTGGAACTCCAGAAAGGAACACGGAAGGAACCTCCGAAAGGACACTGGAGAAGATGAATGGAGCGTGGGTTTTATAGAGGAAGGAAAAGGAAGAAGAGGGAACACCGCGTGAGTGATTTAAGGCAGGCGCCTGATGTTAAATGGAGTAGATGGATATGTTGCAGGCGCGCCGAAAGGAAGAAGCAAGTTGGAGAAGACAGTCGGCGAAGAAGAAAACCAGTTGCGTTAATTCCAGATCTGGATTTACACACGTCCGTGTAAATGTCCGCCTTCAGTTATGCGGACGTCTCACACGTTGTCCGCCTTCTCTTGTTCCTGTCCGCCTTGTTTTACGCGGACACATGGGCGGTCACCACAGTCTTGCACCTGAAGTCAAGCGGACACAGGGGCGGTTCCTCACTGCTCTTTTCTATCTCTTGTCGCCTTCAGTTATGCGGACACAGGGGCGGACACGCCATAGAAATAAGGCCAGTTGCGTGCTGCTCGCGTGACTCTTTTAATCCTCTTTATATATGTAATTTATATGGCATTTTCCTACATTTTAACACATATAATACATCAGTTAATATAACAACATAATTATAGGAAAAACCCAAGATAAGTGAGAAACATTACTAAAAATGCTACAAATTATAAGGTGATTAAACCTTAATAAGTCTATATGTTTTGCACTTATCAGTCTTATAGTGGACACAGCTTTAATTATAAAACCTGCCAAAATGTACACGAATTACTCACAGCCACTCCTTTTTGAATGAGTCTGCAGAGTATCCTTGAATTCAAATCTCTGCCCCACATGGTACACTTTATGACTCAACATCCTGTCTTCTAGTGGACAGAGCTTTAATATAAAACCTGCAAAATGTACACGAATTACTCACAACCACTCCTTTTTTGAATGAGTCTGCAGAGTTATCCTTGAATTCAAATCTCTACCCCACATGGTACACTTTATGTGACATCCATCCTGTCTTCTAGTGGACGGAGCTTTAATTATAAAACCTGCCAAAATGTGCACGATTTATTCACAGCCACTCCTTTTTTGAATGAGTCTGCAGAGTTATCCTTGAATTCAAATCTCTGCCCACATGGTACACTTATGACTCCGCATCCTGTCTTCGGTGGATAGAGCTTGAATTATAAAACCTGCCAAAATGTGCACGAATTATCACTGTTGTAGACACCAAAAATTCTCACCCCATAAAGAAAGATTCAGAAAAATAAATAAAATAAGAGGGTCGTCGCCTTTCTCTTCAAAACTTGTTCATGTGCATACCAAAATGAAACGGTCATTTCATGACAAATTAAAAAAAAATCAATTTTCAAAGTATCCGATGTCAAGCTCGTTTATTTTCATTATTTACTTATTTATTTTTGTTTTATTTCATTTTTGTCAGGTACGTTTATTCGCTTATTTATTTGTCTTTTCGTTTTATTTTAGTTCATGATATTTCATTACTTGTTTGTTTTATCTCACTTCATTTCATTATACATTTACTTGTATTTCCTTTTTTAGTACTCGTTTTATCTTGTCTTTATCACTATCTTTTAAAAAATCATTTTCATCATTTTATGTACATTTTCACTATTATATTCCATACTAGTATCTTTCGTTTTATCTCTAATTCGATTAAACTCCCTCTCATCTCATTTTATTTTGTTACTTCTTTCTTCTATCTTATTTACTGTTATTCGTATATAGCTAATTTAAATTCCATTTTTATGGTGTTTACTTGTATTTTTATTTCCATCACACTAGTATTATTTCATTATTTCATGTATTTATCATTATGCTATTTCGTTTATTTTATATTTTCATTATGTTTTGTATTTTATTATTTACGTTCTTTTATTTCATGACCTTTGAGAAGAAAACCAACCTTTGTCTATTGTAAATTCCCGTTTAAAACATGAACATTTTTAGAGAATTCGTTCAATTTGAATGAGAACTTTAGTACTCTCATACGACAAGTTCTGTCACTAGTATAGTTGGTTAGTAACTAAATTACAGTATTGGGAGGTTCTGGGTTTAATCCACACCATAACATGGTCCTTTTTTTTTTTACTTTCTGTTCAACCCTTTCCGGACTGACCAAAAGCGGCCCAATTTGGCCCCTGTTCGTTTTTGCTGGCCCAAGCGCGGTCCATTCCCTCTAGTCCAAGCAGAACCCACATTCTATACTTAAAAAACCCTAGACCCTTTCTTATAAAAACAAGTCTACAGTGGCCAACATTCCATCGGTTCTACTGATTCTCTCCTTCTTCAGACATTTTTCTTCGATGTAAAAACCTTCTTCAATCGGCAGTAGCCATGGCCGTTCGCACCTTCATTCTTCCATCCCCGCCGATTCCCATTCTCTCAGTCTCCCCATCTTCAAAGAATGAAGAAAAGCCAGCCGAGAAATAGATTATACTCTCAGTCTTTTTCGCTCGAACCTGTCTTCTCCCTGTTTTGAAATCCCGACATCAAGAACCAAGAACCCGAAACAAAAGCTTCCTCCTCTGTTCATCGAGGGATCGAATCGATGAAGGTGAAGTAACATCAGAGCTCTATCGGGAATTCGTTTCTGAAGAGGGAGTCAGTCCCCATCTCTATTTTGTTCTTATGTCGTTAAACTGTAGAATCAATGAATCAGGGCTGTGAATACCCATTTCGTATGCTCTGATTTGTTTCGAAAACAAAAATGTTCCACTGATTTCGACTCACTATCTCGTATTTCCTTCACACAGTTGCAGAATGAACCATAAGAGGTTTGGTTCGAAGTTCCAACTCCATCAGAACAATTGATACTTAGAGTTGATTTTTCTGTGTGGTTCCTCTTCGTGCTCTATATTCACTTTGGCTTTTATGTTCATTTCTGTTTCGCGCTTACTGTGAGTCAAACTACCACGGTGACAGTTCTGGAAAAAGAGAGCACAACATTATTTAGAAACTTTCTCTAAGTTCGCGTTGTTTGAATTCTCTGATCAGTCCCTCCATGTTTTCTTCCCCGACCGATTCAATTCCGGGCCCAGCATGGGTTCTTGGATTTGGAATGGTTTACGCCCACGCCCACACTAGTCTCGTTCTCTTCTTCTGCTTGAATGTTGCTACACCTAGCTTCTCAGTTTTTTAAATGTTTGTTGATTGACTATTTCTGGTCATATAGAGGAAGCCAATTTCTGATCATTCTTACAGTGGTTTACGCTCTTTATTTGTATCCATACATGAGGGGTTCGAAGTATTCTTCTGGTTATGCGACAGTAACGGTGACTTTGTTTAGCTATTTCTCTGCCGGTGCCTCATGTTGAGGATGTCTACCCTCTTCTTGTCTCATCCGTCTACTTCCAGAGCCAATTCAACATGGGCCGTGTCCATCGGAGTTCGAGGAGACCCTCATCGGATGTCCTGATAATGTTTATTCTTCTCTTCTAGACTTATTACTTACAGAACTTATCATTTCCTGGTTTCATTCGGACCCGTAGCTTATCGTCCTAAACCACTAGTGTTGTATGTTTGTTTCGCATCTGTTGTCTTCTTTTCATTTACAGCAAATTTGGCCGTCTTCGTCCCAGTCTGATTCTAACGAGTGTCTGCAGTAGGAGCCCTATGGCATGTATCCGTAATCAGTTTGTCTTGGATTTGACCCCCTGCGCTCAATCAAGGTTGCTTCTGATGGACTACGTCCACCTGAGCAGGGACTTCGAACTTCACATTTTGAATGGTGTTTGTTGGTTCATAGCCTCCTTGCTTTCGTTCTTGTATACATTTAGATTTTAGATTAATAAGTTCCGCTGTTTTGTATGCGTCTTCTCTCTTTTATTCTTGACAGGAGATCCCGATTACTCTTCTTCGGCCTAGACCGACCATGTTTGTAGCAAACGGTTGGTGCCACATACACTGAAATTTGGATTAAGCTTTGTGCACATGAACTGCCGGGGATTTGGCAATACAAGTTAGCCTAATATTCTTGATTCTTATTTAGTTTTAATGGCGAACTCCTGGTATATTCATTACGTTGCTGATTAAAAACATGTTTTCCCTTATGTTAGCGTAAGAAACAATGTTCTATTAGTGCATGATTATGGAGGGTTATAAATTCATTTTAGGCTGTGTGAGTTCATCATTTTGAATATCTCGAGGATATGGTCGATGTATATATACTCTGCCTACCTATTTGTTTAGACGGAAGTATTTTGATTTAACTTGCTCACTCTTTTATCTGCCCGATGCAAAATCGAATTCACAACCATTCAAATTTTTATCCGCGGATGCTATTTGTCATATGCCATTGTTACAGTTGCCATTATATTATTTTTATGTTATTCACTTTTTGCTTTGTCTTTATCGACTGAAAACAGCATAACATAGTAGTTGCACTTGCTGTTGGTGACCTTAGATCGATCCATAGGTTATCCATTCATTTTTGGACCGATAAGTTCGGTTGATGCCTACAATTTTCCGTGGGCCTCTTTAGAAAAGCTCTAGGACCATTCATGGATGTTACTCACATTAAGGTCGTAGTACCCGAGGGTCGTAGTACCTGTTTGTGGGGACATTTCTCCTAATAAAAAAAACTTTCCAAACCATCCTTAGTTGTCAAAATAAAATTCACAATCAATAAAGTTCCCATTCAAAAATCGAAATTCCTTGTTCCTAAAAATAAAATCATTCATCCCAAATTGTCTCTCAAAATTCCCAACGGTTCTAAAATTTTCTTCTCCAGCAGCATAGAAAGACAGTCTCTGCAATTTGAGACATTCAAAAGATGTTAGAAATACAAATGCCATAAAAAAGTCTTGAATAAAGAGAGTCCAATTTAAAGACCAATCCAATAACCCAAAAAAAATGATAATAATCATAACAATCCAATTGGCCCAGCCCATAAATCTGATCCAGCCCATAAACCTAATCTGGGCCAAAACCCACAAATCCAGCCAGAGCCCATTTTGGCCCAAGCCCAAATTAAGGCCTAATTCGAAGCCCATCTCGAGGCCCAAATCAAAAGGCCCAAATTCGGCCCATTTTCAAATCCGGCCTAGTTCCACTTCAAAATCAGCCTTGCCCAATTCCATTTCAAAGTTCATCCCGAATCAATTCAATCCAATCCAATTTCAATCAAATTCCAATTCGATCTCAAAATCAATCAAATTTCAATTTAATTCTAAATCAAAATTCATTCGAATCCCAATTCATTCGATTCAAAATTCATTTAATTCCAATTCGATTCAAATTCATTCGGTTCAAATTCGATTCAAATTCATTCAATTCCAATTCAACTCAAAATTTGTTAATTTCAATTCATTTAACTCAATTTCAATTTAACTCCATTTCAAATTCACTCCAATTTCAATTCAATTCCAATCCCTTTTCAATCCGATTCAATGCAAAAATTCATTTCAAATCCCAAATAATTCCGAACTTCAGAAACATCAAAGTCTCAAAAACCTCAAACTCCAAATATCTCATGGACTCAGATCATCCTTCAAAATCCAATTACTCACACACATTCGAATGTCTCACAGACCTGAGCGTCTCACAGACTTTGTCATCCAATGATTCGAATGTCTCACAGACTTGAGCGTCTCACAGACCCGAGCGTCTCACAGACTTCGACATCTCAAGGTTTCAAACGTCTCATAGACCCGAGCGTCTCACAGACTTCGATATCTCATTCTTTCACCATTCGAATACCCCAAAAGTCTCATAGGCCCAAGTGCCACACAGACTCAAACATCTCAACCTCTCCACCATATTAAGATTTCAAATGTCTCGTAGACCCGAGCGTCTCACAGACTAACGTCTCAAACCCAAAACTTCCTAAAACTTCAAACATCTCAAAAAATCTCCAAAAACCAAAGCCGTGAACTACGTAAGGTCTGATCTCAACAGGGAGTTGAGTACGTAGGCAGCCCATCTCGGGTGCGACCCCATTCCAATCCAAAAAAAAACCCTTTCCCAACTTTAGGGCGACATTCATGAATATCAAACATTCAAATCCCTTTTGACTCCCACAAACCCTCGACTTCTTCAAACTCTCAAATACTCCTAGTCTTTCATACTCTTTCGAATGCATTAATTCCTCTTCTTGGCGCTAGCTTGGCAGAAAAGCTCGCCTCATCAGCTCTCCACACTCCGCTCTTTTTCCATCCTATCCTTATGGCTCTTAAAATGAATCTCTCTAACAAGGTTTTGAAAGAAGGCAATCCCGACAATTGGAGACCGAGGTTTCCTCGGGCACCAATCCGAAGTCGTGGTCGTTGCCACTTCTAAGGGGTGTAACCCAGTGCGAACCCACACAGAATCTCTAGTATGATCAGATAAGTCCTATCCATAGGCAACAAATCATCAGAGTCAATTAACGGTTCTTGGAACTGTTCTCTTCCCTTCCTAGTTCCTTAGGTCAAACTAGGTGGCGACTCTAGTCAATTTCCGCCTTTAGAGCATAAGTCCGTGTGGAGCCCATCGAGAGCGGGTGTAGTGCACACTTGCACTCCCCTTTAGGCTTTATGGGAAAGACGGACGATTTAGTAGGTATTTGAGGGCTGCCACGAATAACGGGTCTTCACCCTCCACAGAATGGCATTTTCTAGGGTCTTGGCTTCTCAGTCAGACCATTTTTTAATAGACCCCCCTCATACCGAAAAATCACCCTCCACAGAATGGCGACTCTGCTGGGGAAAACTTGAGTAAGTTTTTCTCAAACTCAAGGAAGACTGAACTCCATTCAAAATTGTCGGGACTTCCCCACTTCTTTCAAAACCTTCAAGAGATTCATCTCGAAAGCCATTAGGATTACTCTACTCCACACTCGGAGTGTGATTGGTGAGGATAGTTAGGATGAGAGTGTGTAGCTTATACTTGACTTTGCTTGCCATCTGCGCTTTGCTTGCTACATAATTGCGTGATTATGCTAGACTAACTTGCAGGAATTTCAGGTAGGTGGGCCCACTAGGGGTCTAACTTCTTCCCTCTCTTTGTCTGCGCATTTATTTACCGCTTTTTGGTTGTGATATTGAACTGTTAGGAATAGTCCTGAAGTGGGTGCATAGGGTAGCTTAGGACATGCATTCCTCTGTGTCACCCTTGATATTTGCGGTCGGGATAAACATTGGTCCACAATTGATTCCCCGTGAGCAGATGCCCTTCGTAGTAAGGACTATGCACACGAGGCGGTATGATCGTAGTATCTACGCCTTGAAAACTCATGATCCTTCAACATTTACCTTTTCGAGTCAACACCAGCATATAGTGAACTCTGAGCCTTCAGTGTCCAGCTGCCTAGTCCCGTGTCTAGGAGGGGTTTATGGATAGTCACCCCCTTGTATGCCGCCTGTCTGACCACCCTTTGCCTTACCCTGAAGATTGCATGGGCTCAGTTCTCCATGATTCCTCTGCACCACGGGTGTCTTTAAAGCCCAATGTCGCGCTACAAATTCATAGAGGATCCCGTATTTACGGATACCCATACATGACATAGCGTAGTCAGTGAATAATTTGGACTTTGGACACACCTTATCGTGCAGACGAGAGGAGACCCGTGTCCATGCAGTACTTCCCCAAGTTTTCCGAAAAGTGAGTATGTTGTGATAATCCCCGGCCGTGGCTCGTGTGACTGTATCATTTCGGGTATCCTGACCTTTCGAACTTAAGCACTTCGGACTTTCTCGATGACGTGCCCCAGGAGGCGTAACAGAGATAAAACCCGAGAGATGAACAGTGAAGGGACGACGGTTCCCCCGGTATGGAAGCATTGATTGACCTGGAAGGTGATTATCCCAATCATTCGCACTCAGCTCCACATAAAATCAGCCACAATTTTTATTTTACACTTACATCTATGTGTGATCACGTTTCAAAAATGAGCAAAAATCAGAAAATGAATCATGTCAAACACTCTAATGAAATATCTTCAAAGTCGTTCATCTCTAATGATTTCAAAATTGTTATTTCCAAAACAGTTTTCAAAATCAGTTTCAATCAAAGTCTTCCAAAAAAATAAACTTTGTCAAGCGGTTTACAAAGAATAAATTTCAAAAATCTACTGTTTATAAATGATTTTTCAAACAATACTTCTCTTAAATTTCATTTCAAAAACGGATTTCAAAAACATGCTTTTTACAAACAAATTTTAAGCAACATTTTTCACGAATATTATCTCAAACTTGTTTTTCAAAACAATTTCCAAAGTTGATTTTCATAAACATATTTCAAAATAAATGATTTAGTCCCCATGTTGCGACCCGCTATTTTTGAAGTTCAACCCACCTTCAAGAGCAGCGGTCATTACCGTGGAGCGTACTAGTCATTCGTGTTTTCATATAAGTGGTGGATTTTCACAAAGAACTTGTGCTCGATCATTCATCTTTCCTTTCTCAAAAAACGCCCCTTATTTCCCTCGTCGGAGCAGATGGAGCGCATGAAGATCAACAACTGCAGTCTGAACCGAAAATCAGAGGTGCACCGACCCAAATCGAGCGACATGAAGACCAGCAACGATTGTTCGAGTTCAAAATTTTTGAGAGTCAGAAGAACACCAACCGGTTTTGTTTGGTCACAATACCGCTTCGCTGCAAGAGCCAGAAGACGAGCGAGTAGCCGGTCAAGATCCCGAAGACGAATGACCAATCAGACGGCCAATCAGGAGCCCGCACAGTAAGCAGTCAGAAGCTCGAAAACCAAGCAAAAGAGTTCAGAAGAAGTTTAGCTCAAAACTCCCCTTTTAATGACTTTTTAGAGTTGATGATGTATAGGTTTTCCCCTAGCATTCTTTTCTCTCTTGTCAATTTCTGAATAGACTGCGTGTATAGGTTATGCACCCCCTTTGAATTTGTTTAGATCATTATATGTATAGGGTTCCCCACTCCCTACTTTATTTGCGAATGACCGAGCATAAAAATTCCTACTAAGAAAATCCACTACTTCGGAAACACGTTTTTTCAAAAACGTTTTTCTAAAATGTAGCTTCTTTTGGAAACAAGCTAATAAAACAACCAACAAACAAAAGCATGCAACACATTCATGGCAGAAAGGAAAAGAGTTGCATGCATTCTCATTCAGTTCAAATTCATTGATCATGCATGAATCACGCTCATCTCAGGAAAATGCATAATCACATGTTACATTTCAAACACACCTCACACGAGCATTCATCCCATTTTTCAAGCATGCTAACATTTGTCAGATTATTCTTTCTACAGTGATGGTCGTGTTTGCAGGTGTGCCTTTGCCTATGAGTGGCGACATGATCTTCGAAGTGATAACAAGATATACCAGGCATTCAAGCTTTTTTCCCATTCAGCATACCATGTATATAGAGACCAACAAACAACAAAAACATACACAAAATAAACCCAAAAAAAAAACTCACATCCAAAAATCCAAAAAAAATCATACATTCAAAAATCCAAAAAAAATCATACATCCAAAAATCCCAAAAAGTGCATGCAGTCACTGTCATATCGTGGGACCACCATGCGGGAGTGGCCACTCCCTAGAAGTCCAAAACTACAGGAGCCAATCATCAACCGAATATCATTCCAGAACAACCTCTCTCACATCACACCTAACAACTTCTCTCCCATAGACCATCTTCAGGGCCAATCGTGACTAGATGAGCTTCATGGACTATCAACGGGAACCGACTGAAGCGAGATTAGGTGTAATCTTACCGTTCATGCATTGCATAAAAAAAAAACAAAAACAAAACACATTCAAACTCAGCAATTTTCATCAGCAGCATCACTTCATTCATCGTACATATGGTAATTCCATATTATCACAATAAATTACATTGTAGATAGTTGCACTTGCATTATCTCGTATCGAAACAACATCTTCGGAAAATCATGAGAGATTGATTGAACAGGGTGCATGAACCACTTAACTCTAGACCCGTCAATGAGTACAAGGGTCCAATCAAAATCAGCACCACGAACCAAGTGAGTAGTGTGCGAAGAGCGGTATTTTCCTTTGAATTTCTAAATGAATGTTTTGGACAATCCAATGAGTGATGAGGAAAGATAGAGCGAGTCCACAGAGGTAAAACCACGAGCGACTTGTGCTTTCCTTCAGCACATGGAGAGGCACAATACATAGTGAGATCAATGTCGATATACAGGATACGAACTGTGATTCATGCAAAGATCCGAGAATAGTAAGAAAACAATCATTGACTAATAAGGACGAGGCACTTAGGAACAAAATCTCCATAAAACCAAAAAGCTTTGACTGCCTTGTACATAATCCCTTAGTGAGCCCCGATGAGCCTTTCATGATAAACTTTTTCTTCAGAAACTCCACAACATGCCAACCCACGTACATATACTTACTTGCCCTTGCAATAGAGGATCTCAAAGGAGCCGGAGCCATGGTCCCTCCCCAGCATCTTCCACAAAAACAATGAAATGTTTGAAGAAATCTGTGAGTCAATGCAACTCCAAGGCCAAACACCAAAAAAGAACACCTAAAACGTTCAAGAAGATCGATGAGCCAATGCAGCTCCAAAGCTGAAAGCCAAAATGAAAGGCGAAGAACGCTTGAGAAAGTCGATGAGCCAAAAAATGAGAAGAAAGTTCGAACCGTACACCAGAAGAGGCAAGAAGGAGAAATCCAAACCAAAAGGACCAATGATGTCCCGAAGAAACCGATAAGGGGTTATCAAAACCCGTCTGATCATTCCACCCATGGCAAAGGCGAAACATGTCCTCTATTGCACAAAAGCTCCACAATTCCTAAACAAATCCTCCAGTCCCATGTGACATACATCTTACCCCTCAACCCCATTATAACCCAATAAAAGACCTCTGACTCGTTAGTTGGTGAGTGTTAACTGAAAGTATCGGATCTGAAACATGAATCATAAGCTTCATACTTGTCATCAACATGTCCTATCATACTAAAGGGACCATGAGCAAATGAGTGTGACCTTAACCCACAAGGTCTTCTGAGTGCGAGTGACTCTTTGATCGAAGCACCAAATCATAAACATCTGAACCCATTGCAGGTGAGGAATTTGTAAGGATCGGAAAGTCCAGAACCTCGAAAGAAATTCTAAGGAAAATACTACTCCGAGCATCGAGAGCATCATCACACCATTAGCACACACAACCACACTCACAAGAGATTGACCCATATCCCTCCGTGAGAGGAAAGTGATTCACGCATTCCAGTTGAACAATCACTCAAGATCGAACCAAAGATGTCTTATATTCGTAAACCTCATATTAATAAAGATAAGGCCGTACCTTCTCTCCAAAAAAATTGCATATGCATTTTGCATCGTATCCGACATTTAATATCTGCATGCATCATAACCAATTCATCATCAGCATCCGATTTGTGAGTACTCTGCCTAGTCTCGCTGAAAGTCGACTTCAGTTGCAGTTATTGAGGCTCAATTCCCGATCAAAAGAAGTCAAACCTGGAGCCATCCCAAGGCCATACCGAGATCGTACAAGAGTCATTCGAAAGCCATGCAGAAACCATTCCAGAGCATTCCTGGAGCCATGCGGGAGCCTCCCCAACAGTTTGAGAACAATACGGGAGCCATTCTCAGACATTGGAACCATTCCTAGAGCTATCCAGAAGCCATCCCAAGAGCCAGAGAGCCATACGGGAGCCACCTCTGAACCATACTGGAGCCGATTCATCATCAAAGCCTCGCCCGCAGAGGATCGAACTACGTATGGTCTGATCTCAATATGGAATTGAGTACGTAGGCAGCCCGTCCAGGGTGCGACCACCTCAAAGGCAAAACTTCCCTTTTCCCTCGGTGTCATTAAAGTGAACCAACCAAAGCATCGTCATGCTCAATCAGCACAAGGTCATCTCGGAGCCATCCATGGAAATCCTAGAACCATGATGGGAACTCCCAATAAAGTCGTGCAACTGTGTTTCATCATTCACTTGTGAAAAACCATTCACTCACTACAAAGTCCACAACAAATCCCGTCAAACAACAATAAATCCATCATCGGAGCCATCAAGCCACCCTAAAAAAAATCTCTCAAGGCAAATCAAAGCCCACAAACTGCCACAAAATCATCAACCACGTCAAACCCACCAACTACCCCGAGACCGTTGGTCACACCGCAGCCATCAGTGTCTACCAGAGCCATCAGTGCATACTGGAGCCATCAACGCATGCTGGAGCCATCTCGGATCCTTGAAGCCATGCCGGAGCCATACCGGAGCCATCCCGAGGTTTTGATGTTACTATAGAGCCATCTGCTCACACAAAAACCTACATCCACAAACAGGGAGTTTAATTCAATTAATACATTGGTTAATCACCTCACATCACATATCATCTGCATATACCCACAAAATTTGCTCACTATCTGACACATCTTCACACCCGCTAGGCAGCTATTGCGCTACTAGTGCGGTCGATTTTTTCGTTTTACACCTACTAGACAGCTATTGCGCTACTAGTACGGTCGTCTTTCGTTTTACACCTGCTAGACAGCTATTGCGCTACTAGTACGGTCGCCTTTCATTTTACACCCGCTAGGCAGCTATTGCGCTACTAGTGCGGTCGAATTTTTCATTTTACACCTGCTAGACAGCTATTGCGCTACTAGTACGGTCGTCTTTCGTTTTACACCTGCTAGACAGCTATTGCGCTACTAGTATGGTCGCCTTTCATTTTACACCCGCTAGACAGCTATTGCGCTACTAGTGCGGTCGAATTTTTCATTTTACACCTACTAGACAGCTATTGCGCTACTAGTACGGTCGTCTTTCGTTTTACACCTGCTAGACAGCTATTGCGCTACTAGTATGGTCGCCTTTCATTTTACACCCGCTAGACAGCTATTGCGCTACTAGTGCGGTCGAATTTTTCATTTTACACCTGCTAGACAGCTATTGCGCTACTAGTGCGGTCGAATTTTTTGTTTTACACCTGCTAGACAGCTATTGCGCTACTAGTACGGTCGCCTTCCGTTTTACACCTGCTAGACAGCTATTGCGCTACTAGTACGGTCGCCTTTCATTTTACACCCGCTAGACAGCTATTGCGCTACTAGTGCGGTCGAATTTTTTGTTTTACACCCGCTAGACAGCTATTACGCTACTAGTGTGGTCCCGATGTTTTTCCTCCACTAGGCAGCTATTACGCTACCAGTGCGAGATCATTCATTTCATAACCCACTAGGCAGCTATTACGCTACTAGTGCGGTCCCGTTTTTTTTCCTCCACTAGGCAGCTATTACACTACTAGTGCGAGATCGTTCATTTCGTAACCCACTAGGCAGCTATTACGCTACTAGTGCGGTCCCGCTTTTTTCCTCCACTAGGCAGCTATTGCGCTACTAGTGTGAAATCGTCCAATTCATAACCCACTAGGCAGCTATTACGCTACTAGTGCGGTCTCGCCTTTTTTCCTCCACTAGGCAGCTATTACGCTACTAGTGTGAGATTGTTCACTTCATAACCCACTAGGCAGCTATTACGCTACTAGTACGGTCCCAATATTTTTCCTCCGCTAGGCAGCTATTACGCTACTAGTGCGAGATCGTTTCACATCCGCCTGCTAGGCAGCTATTACGCTACTAGTACGGTCCCACCACTTTTCCTCCACTGGGCAGCTATTACGCTACTAGTGCGAGATCGTTTCACATCCGCCTGCTAGGCAGCTATTACGCTACTAGTACAGTATACAATTAAAAGTATTATAGGCTCGTCATAAGTCCTATTGCTAGATGTCAAGAGGTCTAGTTGAGGCTCGTCATAAGTCCTCGTACTTTCAATTGCATTCTAGGCACGTCATAAGTCCTAGAACTGGATGTCAAGAGGTCCAGTTGAGGCTCTCCTAAGTCCTCGTGCACCCCAAACCAATCTATTGTTAGCATTCTAGGCTCGACATAAGTCCTAGGACTGGATGTCAAGAGGTCCAGTTGAGGCTCGTAATAAGTCCTCGCGCATTCAACTATCATATCACTTCCCGCATTCATACATTATCTTCCTCGCAATCACCTCCCTGTGCACTACAAAGTCATAGTGAGAATTTTTGGCGCCCTCTAAACCTTGATCCAATTCTGCAAGGGCTTGCAAAATTGAATCAAGGGGAGCCATCTGTAGACACCAAAAATTCTCACCCCATAAAGAAAGATTCAGAAAAATAAATAAAATAAGAGGGTCGTCGCCTTTCTCTTCAAAACTTGTTCATGTGCATACCAAAATGAAACGGTCATTTCATGACAAATTAAAAAAAAAATCAATTTTCAAAGTATCCGATGTCAAGCTCGTTTATTTTCATTATTTACTTATTTATTTTTGTTTTATTTCATTTTTGTCAGGTACGTTTATTCGCTTATTTATTTGTCTTTTCGTTTTATTTAGTTCATGATATTTCATTACATGTTTGTTTTATCTCACTTCATTTCATTATACATTTACTTGTATTTCCTTTTTTAGTACTCGTTTTATCTTGTCTTTATCACTATCTTTTAAAAAATCATTTTCATCATTTTATGTACATTTTCACTATATATTCCATACTAGTATCTTTCGTTTTATCTCTAATTCGATTAAACTCCCTCTCATCTCATTTTATTTTGTTACTTCTTTCTTCTATCTTATTTACTGCTATTCGTATATAGCTAATTTAAATTCCATTTTTATGGTGTTTACTTGTATTTTTATTTCCATCACACTAGTATTATTTCATTATTTCATGTATTTATCATTATGCTATTTCGTTTATTTTATATTTTCATTATGTTTTGTATTTTATTATTTACGTTCTTTTATTTCATGACCTTTGAGAAGAAAACCAACCCTTTTGTCTATTGTAAATTCCCGTTTAAAACATGAACATTTTTAGAGAATTCGTTCAATTTGAATGAGAACTTTAGTACTCTCATACGACAAGTTCTGTCACTAGTATAGTTGGTTAGTAACTAAATTACAGTATTGGGAGGTTCTGGGTTTAATCCACACCATAACATGGTCCTTTTTTTTTTTACTTTCTGTTCAACCCTTTCCGGACTGACCAAAAGCGGCCCAATTTGGCCCCTGTTCGTTTTTGCTGGCCCAAGCGCGGTCCATTCCCTCTAGTCCAAGCAGAACCCACATTCTATACTTAAAAAACCCTAGACCCTTTCTTATAAAAACAAGTCTACAGTGGCCAACATTCCATCGGTTCTACTGATTCTCTCCTTCTTCAGACATTTTTCTTCGATGTAAAAACCTTCGTCAATCGGCAGTAGCCATGGCCGTTCGCACCTTCATTCTTCCATCCCCGCCGATTCCCATTCTCTCAGTCTCCCCATCTTCAAAGAATGAAGAAAAGCCAGCCGAAATAGATTATACTCTCAGTCTTTTTCGCTCGAACCTGTCTTCTCCCTGTTTTGAAATCCCGACATCAAGAACCAAGAACCCGAAACAAAAGCTTCCTCCTCTGTTCATCGAGGGATCGAATCGATGAAGGTGAAGTAACATCAGAGCTCTATCGGGAATTCGTTTCTGAAGAGGGAGTCAGTCCCCATCTCTATTTTGTTCTTATGTCGTTAAACTGTAGAATCAATGAATCAGGGCTGTGAATACCCATTTCGTATGCTCTGATTTGTTTCGAAAACAAAAATGTTCCACTGATTTCGACTCACTATCTCGTATTTCCTTCACACAGTTGCAGAATGAACCATAAGAGGTTTGGTTCGAAGTTCCAACTCCATCAGAACAATTGATACTTAGAGTTGATTTTTCTGTGTGGTTCCTCTTCGTGCTCTATATTCACTTTGGCTTTTATGTTCATTTCTGTTTCGCGCTTACTGTGAGTCAAACTACCACGGTGACAGTTCTGGAAAAAGAGAGCACAACATTATTTAGAAACTTTCTCTAAGTTCGCGTTGTTTGAATTCTCTGATCAGTCCCTCCATGTTTTCTTCCCCGACCGATTCAATTCCGGGCCCAGCATGGGTTCTTGGATTTGGAATGGTTTACGCCCACACTAGTCTCGTTCTCTTCTTCTGCTTGAATGTTGCTACACCTAGCTTCTCAGTTTTTTTAAATGTTTGTTGATTGACTATTTCTGGTCATATAGAGGAAGCCAATTTCTGATCATTCTTACAGTGGTTTACGCTCTTTATTTGTATCCATACATGAGGGGTTCGAAGTATTCTTCTGGTTATGCGACAGTAACGGTGACTTTGTTTAGCTATTTCTCTGCCGGTGCCTCATGTTGAGGATGTCTACCCTCTTCTTGTCTCATCCGTCTACTTCCAGAGCCAATTCAACATGGGCCGTGTCCATCGGAGTTCGAGGAGACCCTCATCGGATGTCCTGATAATGTTTTTCTTCTCTTCTAGACTTATTACTTACAGAACTTATCATTTCCTGGTTTCATTCGGACCCGTAGCTTATCGTCCTAAACCACTAGTGTTGTATGTTTGTTTCGCATCTGTTGTCTTCTTTTCATTTACAGCAAATTTGGCCGTCTTCGTCCCAGTCTGATTCTAACGAGTGTCTGCAGTAGGAGCCCTATGGCATGTATCCGTAATCAGTTTGTCTTGGATTTGACCCCCTGCGCTCAATCAAGGTTGCTTCTGATGGACTACGTCCACGCCTGAGCAGGGACTTCGAACTTCACATTTTGAATGGTGTTTGTTGGTTCATAGCCTCCTTGCTTTCGTTCATTTGTATACATTTTAGATTAATAAGTTCCGCTGTTTTGTATGCGTCTTCTC
Organism: Limonium bicolor; assembly: GCA_023374045.1. Lineage (NCBI taxonomy): Eukaryota > Viridiplantae > Streptophyta > Magnoliopsida > Caryophyllales > Plumbaginaceae > Limonium > Limonium bicolor. The sequence continues at coordinate 120,177,207 of CM041780.1, forward strand.
TCTTTTATTCTTGACAGGAGATCCCGATTACTCTTCTTCGGCCTAGACCGACCATGTTTGTAGCAAACGGTTGGTGCCACATACACTGAAATTTGGATTAAGCTTTGTGCACATGAACTGCCGGGGATTTGGCAATACAAGTTAGCCTAATATTCTTGATTCTTATTTAGTTTTAATGGCGAACTCCTGGTATATTCATTACGTTGCTGATTAAAACATGTTTTCCCTTATGTTAGCGTAAGAAACAATGTTCTATTAGTGCATGATTATGGAGGGTTATAAATTCATTTTAGGCTGTGTGAGTTCATCATTTTGAATATCTCGAGGATATGGTCGATGTATATATACTCTGCCTACCTATTTGTTTAGACGGAAGTATTTTGATTTAACTTGCTCACTCTTTTATCTGCCCGATGCAAAATCGAATTCACAACCATTCAAATTTTTATCCGCGGATGCTATTTGTCATATGCCATTGTTACAGTTGCCATTATATTATTTTTATGTTATTCACTTTTTGCTTTGTCTTTATCGACTGAAAACAGCATAACATAGTAGTTGCACTTGCTGTTGGTGACCTTAGATCGATCCATAGGTTATCCATTCATTTTTGGACCGATAAGTTCGGTTGATGCCTACAATTTTCCGTGGGCCTCTTTAGAAAAGCTCTAGGACCATTCATGGATGTTACTCACATTAAGGTCGTAGTACCCGAGGGTCGTAGTACCTGTTTGTGGGGACATTTCTCCTAATAAAAAAAACTTTCCAAACCATCCTTAGTTGTCAAAATAAAATTCACAATCAATAAAGTTCCCATTCAAAAATCGAAATTCCTTGTTCCTAAAAATAAAATCATTCATCCCAAATTGTCTCTCAAAATTCCCAACGGTTCTAAAATTTTCTTCTCCAGCAGCATAGAAAGACAGCCTCTGCAATTTGAGACATTCAAAAGATGTTAGAAATACAAATGCCATAAAAAAGTCTTGAATAAAGAGAGTCCAATTTAAAGACCAATCCAATAACCCAAAAAAAAAATGATAATAATCATAACAATCCAATTGGCCCAGCCCATAAATCTGATCCAGCCCATAAACCTAATCTGGCCCAAAACCCACAAATCCAGCCAGAGCCCATTTTGGCCCAAGCCCAAATTAAGGCCTAATTCGAAGCCCATCTCGAGGCCCAAATCAAAAGGCCCAAATTCGGCCCATTTTCAAATCCGGCCTAGTTCCACTTCAAAATCAGCCTTGCCCAATTCCATTTCAAAGTTCATCCCGAATCAATTCAATCCAATCCAATTTCAATCAAATTCCAATTCGATCTCAAAATCAATCAAATTTCAATTTAATTCTAAATCAAAATTCATTCGAATCCCAATTCATTCGATTCAAAATTCATTTAATTCCAATTCGATTCAAATTCATTCGGTTCAAATTCGATTCAAATTCATTCAATTCCAATTCAACTCAAAATTTGTTTAATTTCAATTCATTTAACTCAATTTCAATTTAACTCCATTTCAAATTCACTCCAATTTCAATTCAATTCCAATCCCTTTTCAATCCGATTCAATGCAAAAATTCATTTCAAATCCCAAATAATTCCGAACTTCAGAAACATCAAAGTCTCAAAAACCTCAAACTCCAAATATCTCATGGACTCAGATCATCCTTCAAAATCCAATTACTCACACACATTCGAATGTCTCACAAACCTGAGCGTCTCACAGACTTTGTCATCCAATGATTCGAATGTCTCACAGACTTGAGCGTCTCACAGACCCGAGCGTCTCACAGACTTCGACATCTCAAGGTTTCAAACGTCTCATAGACCCGAGCGTCTCACAGACTTCGATATCTCATTCTTTCCACCATTCGAATACCCCAAAAGTCTCATAGGCCCAAGTGCCACACAGACTCAAACATCTCAACCTCTCCACCATATTAAGATTTCAAATGTCTCGTAGACCCGAGCGTCTCACAGACTAACGTCTCAAACCCAAAACTTCCTAAAACTTCAAACATCTCAAAAAATCTCCAAAAACCAAAGCCGTGAACTACGTAAGGTCTGATCTCAACAGGGAGTTGAGTACGTAGGCAGCCCATCTCGGGTGCGACCCCATTCCAATCCAAAAAAAACCCTTTCCCAACTTTAGGGCGACATTCATGAATATCAAACATTCAAATCCCTTTTGACTCCCAAACCCTCGACTTCTTCAAACTCTCAAATACTCCTAGTCTTTCATACTCTTTCGAATGCATTAATTCCTCTTCTTGGCGCTAGCTTGGCAGAAAAGCTCGCCTCATCAGCTCTCCACACTCCGCTCTTTTTCCATCCTATCCTTATGGCTCTTAAAATGAATCTCTCTAACAAGGTTTTGAAAGAAGGCAATCCCGACAATTGGAGACCGAGGTTTCCTCGGGCACCAATCCGAAGTCGTGGTCGTTGCCACTTCTAAGGGGTGTAACCCAGTGCGAACCCACACAGAATCTCTAGTATGATCAGATAAGTCCTATCCATAGGCAACAAATCATCAGAGTCAATTAACGGTTCTTGGAACTGTTCTCTTCCCTTCCTAGTTCCTTAGGTCAAACTAGGTGGCGACTCTAGTCAATTTCCGCCTTTAGAGCATAAGTCCGTGTGGAGCCCATCGAGAGCGGGTGTAGTGCACACTTGCACTCCCCTTTAGGCTTTATGGGAAAGACGGACGATTTAGTAGGTATTTGAGGGCTGCCACAAATAACGGGTCTTCACCCTCCACAGAATGGCATTTTCTAGGGTCTTGGCTTCTCAGTCAGACCATTTTTTAATAGACCCCCCTCATACCGAAAAATCACCCTCCACACTCACAGCCACTCCTTTTTTGAATGAGTCTGCAGAGTTATCCTTGAATTCAAATCTCTGCCCCACATGGTACACTTTATGACTCAGCATCCTGTCTTCTAGTGGACAGAGCTTTAATTATAAAACCTGCCAAAATGTGCACGAATTATTCACAGCCACTCCTTTTTTGAATGAGTCTGCAGAGTTATCCTTGAATTCAAATCTCTGCCCCACATGGTACACTTTATGACTCAGCATCCTGTCTTCTAGTGGACAGAGCTTTAATTATAAAACCTGCCAAAATGTGCACGAATTATTCACAGCCACTCCTTTTTTGAATGAGTCTGCAGAGTTATCCTTGAATTCAAATCTCTGCCCCACATGGTACACTTTATGACTCAGCATCCTGTCTTCTAGTGGACAGAGCTTTAATTATAAAACCTGCCAAAATGTGCATGAATTATTCACAGCCACTCCTTTTTTGAATGAGTCTGCAGAATTATCCTTGAATTCAAATCTCTGCCCCACATGGTACACTTTATGACTCGTTTTTTGTTTATTATATATAGAAGTAGTTGTGGCGAACTTCAATTGCACCACTTCTCAGCATTGAGCTCTCTCTTCCTCCCTCTCAATCTGATCTATCACTCTCCTAAATATCCACATTATCAAGCTCATACAACTGCCTAATTTCTTTCAATCAGTACAAACATATGGCATATCCTTGTCTAATTTTCGTTAATGCAGAGCTATCCTACAATCAACATGGTAGCCTATTTCTCTTGGAGCCAAGAAACTAAGACCTTCCACCTTCGGGTCACTGAAAATTTCACCTTCGAAATGCTGAAGCAATCTGTCTCAGAGGCCATTCGTCAACTAGGGTGCGGATACGATGTAGGAAGGATGACTTATCGAAATTTGTTTTCAAGGGAACCAATGGTGTACTCTGCACTTCAATTGAACACTGATGGAGATATTCAAGCAATGATTGACAACTACAAGTGTAGTTGGGACCTCTCCCAGGGCATGGAGATTCATGTGGAGATGGATGGTGATGATGATGAAGATGATGACCTGTACGAGCCCAGGGATGAAGATGATGAATCATCAGATGATGAGGTCGAACTAATACCAGAAGAATTTCTTCATCTACCAGATGTTGATGAAGGCACTAGTCAAGAAGGCCCAAATGTGTCGTTCTATCATCACGTGGATTGGAATGCTATCAACGCATTGAGTACTGATGTTGAACGACGAGGTGTTCCACAATGGCAGTCTGGAGGAAATTTTGAAGTCCAACAAGAGTTCGATGACAAGGAGAGTCTGGTTAGTGCTGTTAAAGACTTTCACATTACAAATAATCTTGATTTTCTTGTTGTAAGGAGCTCGAGTAGAGCGTATGCTGTCCAATGTGCAAGTGGGGAAGAATGTAGGTTTTATATAAGGGGATCATTGTTGTCCGGTGAGACAGAATGGAAGATAACAAGACAAAGGCCACACTCCTGCACTCCTCAAACCGACGGACAAGATCACCGACAAATGAATAATCATTTCATTGCAGAGGTCATTCTACCCCATATCAGCCGTAACCCGGGCATGAGTGTTCTAGATGTAATAGAACAAGTTCGTGGCCAGTACAACAGGACCGTTTCATACAGAAAAGCTTGGCTGGCGAGGTGTGAAGCAATAGGAAAGATGTACGGGGATTGGGTTGAATCATATGCCCAACTACCTAGGTTGTTCATGGCAAAAAACATAAAATACCTGGATCGGTAGTTAATCTGAAATCAGTTCCAGGTTATGAAGATGAGACTCAAACAACAAGTCAAATTCTTCCAACGATGCTTCTGGGCGTTCGGACCATGCATCTCAGCATTCATGCACTTCAAACCCATGCTTCAGATAGATGGTACACATCTATATGGTAAGTTCAAAGGTAAGCTTTTGATAGCGGAAGCACAAGATGGAAACAACAAAATTATACCTGTTGCATTCGCTATAGTTGAGTCTGAAGATTTAGATTTTTGGAAGTACTTCCTCGACAAGGTTAGGTTGCATGTCATCGGTCAAAGGAACGATGTGTCAATAATTACAGATCGTGCACCTGCTATAATAAGCATCGTGGAATCAGACAATTTATGGAGACCCCCAATGGCTCACCATTTCTACTGCATAAGACATATTGCATCGAATTTTAACTCAAGGTTCAAAAACAAAAGGTTGAAAAAGTATCTGATCAACACAGGTATCCTAATCTTTCAATTAATGTACTTCAATAATTAAATTGAGTATTTTCAATGTTTAACATTGACTTATTATCATGTATTTAGCGTACGAATTTAGAAGGCATCATGTCCAGAGAAGATATAATCACCTTCTATCTCAGAATACCGACATTGAGCGATTCTTCAATGACCTGCCATTTGAGAAGTGGTCTAGGGCATATGATGAAGGAAGGAGGTGGGGCCACATGACAACCAATCTGGTCGAATGCATCAATGGAGTGCTAAAGAGTGTCCGAACTCTACCCATCACCGCCATTGTTACCAGCACACTGTACAAGTTGGTAACTTATTTTAATGACAACCTTGACACATACAACGGCCAGCAAATAGCGGGTTCCACATTGTATACGGATCTTGCGACTTCCAAGATTGAAGAAAACCGTAGACTATCTAACAGTCACAATGTAACCCGCTATAATGAGATTGACCCAGTGTACGAGGTCGAAGATTTTGGCTCAGTGGCTATGAGGAGGAACCGTGGGAAGTACAAGGTTGACTTCGATGATCTGAGCTGTGTGTGGGGAGTGGCAAGCGTTCAAATACCCATGCTCTCATGTCATGGCCGTGTGTTGCAGAACCGGTTTGTTATGGGAAAATTACGTGCACCCAGTGTACAAGTTGGACACAATGATCGAGGCATATGGCGGTGATCCTTTTACACCGCTAGGTAATGAAGAAAATTGGCCAGCATATACAGGGGTTAAGGTGGTACCAGCACCAGATGCCATTCGGACTGTCAGGGGAAGACCTAGGTATTCTAGGCTTCAAAATGAAATGGATGAAAATGAAACAAGTACAGAACGTAGACGTTGTCGACATTGTTTACAAACAGGTCATAATAGGAGGAACTGCCCTAACAGAGGGTATAATTGATTGTGGTTTTCAGATATATATGCTCCTGCGTAGACAGGTAGTGCCTTTAGCAAGCACACAAAAAAATGTAATTTTTTCTAAGTACCAATGAAGTGTGTTTTATGTTGAGTGTATAACATAAATGTGCGCTCTTATGTTAAGAATTACGTACAAACTATACAATGTTTGGGTTAGATCGGCTATAGCAAAGACACAATTTGACTGTTGTTTTACAATTAATTAACGAACATGTGATAAAAAATTGAAAAAAACGCTAGCTCAAATGACCAACCCAATGAAGTCCATTTAAATTCCGTAAGAATTTATAATGGATATAAATACATCATAGGACTTTAATATCAGTACAAAACTGGTTAATAACATAAAATATGACATTGCCCGAAAAGTTAAAAACTGAGAAAACGTTAACTCTGGTGCCATTTATATGAAGTCACGTGGGTCCCTTATGGTCCTAAAACTCCAGAGAAATGACTTAGATCCGTAGTATAACTGTTCAACTATCGTCGTACAAAATTTGGTCAAGTTCTGGAACCGTTAAAGCATAGCACGAATGATTCAAAAGTTGGAAAAAAAAATTCCTGGACGAAATGCAAAGAAGCCGCCCCAACTCTGTGGCGGTTTCCAGCAGATAAGTCAGAAGCCGCCCTAAACTCGTGGCTGCTTCAAGCAAAAAAATGCAGAAGCAGCCGTAGTCTCGTGGCGGTTTCTGGCAAGCTGCCACAGTACCGTGGCTGCTTCTTTGCAAGGGGTTGGTACACCCGCGATATTTTTTTTCAAAAACGACCACCGCATGTAATTTTTTTTTAATTTGGTATTTCTATGAAAATTTTCCCACTTTTTACATTATTAAAGTTTGGAAATAGATAACATTACATTACCAATCCCATAATTATTCAACAGAACCATACAGCCGTACATAACTTAACTACTTTTTTTTTTGAAACAAACTGGAACTACCTCCATTCAAACATAATCAAAGAGTTTTAAACAGCTTACAACCCAACTCCAAATAACTACGCAGAGTACATCATTTCTCATCAAGCTACTAACCAAATCAGACATATTAACAACTCTGATGCAACATAAGAGAGTACAAACAGAGACAAAAGCAAAGCTATTAACCAACCCCTTAATACAATCTAAACTACTATGGGCAACTAGCATGGTCCTCCCTTCTACTCTGATCCAAAAAGAAACATCACTGCTGGACATGGACCTGCTATGTCTTGGAGTTGCGGCTGCTCCTTCCTGAGCCATCACCAACCTCCAGCAACCTATTCTGTCACACCCAAAACTGAAAACTAGGACCATAAGAACATCCCAATTTCTCCACTTGATCGATCTATCCGTTAGATTGAAACACAAGCTATGGCTACCCCTCAGATTGAGAAGCTCCACGGCTATTAATCGTAGAAACAATCTAACAATTTGCACACTAATGGTGCTTGAGATCTTTCCAGCTTTGATCTTTAAACTGCACTTACTCCTTTCCATCTGCACCTTCTTCTGATCACTGTCTAAAACCGACTTCTTTTCCTTCAGCCTTCTGAACCCACAAATTCTGAGCTTAGTGAAATACCCCTAACATTTAAATAATTAAATATAATTAAATAAATATTATTTGAAGTATAAATATTATTTGGGGGTTTATTAAACCCTAAGAAAACATATAAACACTTGGGCGTTAAAAACGCACCTAAACTCCTTAAGGTCATAAACGAGCTTTAAAAGCCCGACCTTAAGTTAAACAATTATATAAGCCATGGACATTATATGAATTTAACCAAGGATCATTTTATGATCTTTAAGATACAAGTTCTCAGTTAGAACTGAGTAAATATACAAGTTCTCGGAAGTTCCCGATGTGGGTCCCATAAAGGCCCGGGAAGGCCTAGGAGGAGTGCCAAGGTGGCACGAACCCCTATAAAAATTATTCTTAGAGTTCCTAAAATCATTATTAATTATTCTAAAGAGAATTCCCAAACCACTTCTTCAAAAATAAGCAAAGAGCTCGGGGGAAATTTCTTAACGCTCCTTTTACCTCGGGAGTGCCCCTTTAGCCGAAAATTGAATTACAAGTTTATATAACCCCATATAACTTAATGTAACACCTTAATATATTATTATTGACTATAAAAATGTCAATAAACACTTGGAACTCATAGCGACTAATTGTTTCCTAGAAAAATCCTTAAAGCACAAAAACGCACCTTCGGGTGTCATAAAAATACGTTTTACGCAAATACCTTGAAGCTTTTGAGGAGCCACGAGTTAGTAATATTAAAAGTGGATAAATTGACCATCTAAATCAATTAATGCCAGTGCTAATATCATAGCACAACCAGGGGCGATTTTTGAGACAAAAAGGTACCTAAAATCAACATTTTTACCTTAAAACTTTCACCTTTTACCATAATAAAAATGTACCAATTAAATGCTGGAACCTATTACACATATTAGTATGGTCTTAGTACAATATAGTGTAACAAAAATCAGATGAAAAATAAGCCCCATTTGGTCCCTAAACCACACGCCAATATAGGGTACAATTGACTAGATTTTCACAAAATAATGTTGTCTTGTGCAAGTGTGACTCATCTCCACCTTTACATTTGTTAATAAATCATTATGGAAGTCAGTAGGAGCCTCTCCATTACGTAGGCCTGCAAGAGAATGATAACAAAGATAACTATATATATAAACAATAGTTAGGCTATTAATTAGCAAATCAAATACAACATGCTAGTACCATTACGATGACATGTTGTAGTGCTTTTGGGAGTGCTCCTCTACTACCGTCCAACCTGCAGCAAATAAACATAATGAGTGCTCAATAATTACATATAAACTAAGCTAATCACATGCTGGGTGAATTAACAAAACAAACATCACAAAGTAGTGCTGTTTGGAGTGCTCCACTAACGAGAGAATTCAGCAATGTGGAACTTCCAATAGCTCCAGCAGAAAACGAGCACTACACCTGCAAAAGAGACAAGGTTAGATCATTAATTAAGCAACAATTGGTAGATAGCTAACTCACTTTACAATTAACAAAACAAGTTACAGCAATAAACAAACTAAACTATACCTATCTAGCATGCTGTTGACGTGATCAAATGGAGCTGCTACTCCACTCCACCGAACAGACCTGCAAGAAAAATCACAATCTAATAAACATGATTAGTTTGGTTAGTACTAAACAAAAGCAAGTGGATTCTCCTAGCCACTACATCAACCGAGCATTACAAGAGTGGAGCTCCCACTTCAGTCCATGCGAGCACTCCTGCAAGAAAAAGAGACAAGTTAACATATAAAACAAGCAATATATATCCAAAACTAATACCTAATGACATAAACTAATCTAGTTAAATCTCATCCATTTTGTAACCGATAATGCAGCACCATTGGAATTGATTAATTCCATTAACTCCACCCAGCCGACTAACTAGCAAAATAAGGGATTTTATGTAGTTGAATTTTGTAATCAAAAATTATTATAATCATGACGAATAAACTAAGCAATGTTAATTGCTTTCATTCCTTAAAACCATACGTGGGTATTCTCTTCATTTGCCCACACCTTAACCGATGGTAAGTTCATCTAGCTCACTCTCTCTTTTCTTCATTCTCCAAATCAATTCCTAAGTTCTACTAACTCCATCAATGGTGTAATAATTCCTAACACCATTTTAATGTTATTTCCTAGTTAATTCTATCAAGTCTTGAAGCAAGAATAATCCTATCAAGCTTACAAGAAATTGCCAACAATTTGTACTCCAAGGAGTTGTCTTGATTCGACATCAATTCAAGGAGTAATCAAGGTTAATCTAAGGTATTTTCATGTTTGAAAACTCTAAACAAACTACTCCTATGTCCGAAAATATTATGTCTCCTAAATCCACATTCTCTTCATTATTTCATGAAGGAAACGTGAATCTACAATCATCCCAAGGTGTATCAAAAATACCTTGATAAATTCCTAAGGTAAACTCTTGTAAAATTACTACAAATATTATTTATAAACCCTTGTTAGAAGTTTAACAAATATATCTCCTATATATGTACAAGGAGTTCGAATTCTCTACATCAATCTTGCATTTGAGGAGCTTGGAAGTTCAAGGAAAAATCAAGGACAAGAATTGTCTTGATTTAAGGGTAAGTTTATATAAATAAGACTTATTAAGCTTAAGCTTAATTTAAGCTTCAAATTTTGGTATAAAAATTATGTATAACCATTACATAAATTAAAACCGAAAACTATAGGTTATATTGTCAAGAAAATAATTTATAACATATAAGGTGAGATTATTACCTTAAGATATATATTAGGGTCATAAGAATTAATTATTGTTACATAAATATTAAAACCGAATGGTTAGAGATTTTATGTTCTATTCTTGATTTATAATCATCCTAAGTTTATAGCATAATTTTTAGAAGGGTTATATGGCATATATACATTTATATATATATATTATAAAGTTCAAAACAAGTTTTAAAATCATATGATAAAAATTTAATTGTGGCCGAGAACAATATGGGAGATTTAGTGAATTTTGAAATACATATAAGTGTATTAACTCATTTTATAAATTTTTGGAACATTAAAAATAGCTACAAGTATTTAAATGGCTATTTATAAAGTTATGTGGTTAAAATGTAATTTTTGAAGAGTTTGGGATACAAATACTAGATTGCCGAGAATATAAGGGATGGTTTGGTATATTTATGATATAATATAAAATAGGAATTAATATTATGAATTTAGATGAATTTAAATAAGTGTTTAAGTGTTAAGAATAACATTTAATAAAGTTTTGGGACTATTTTGTAATTATGGGGAAGTTTGGAGTTTACCGAAAATACATATGATTTTGTGGGTATATTGAAGTATTAATTAAGAAATTAAGTCTTGGTCAAGTGTTGACCAAAAACTTTGGGTTAAAATGATTTATGACATAAAATATTAAGTTTATAAAAGTCATGGGGTGAATATGTAATTTATGGAAGTATATATGAAAGATAGAACTTAAATATGGGCGGAAATGTATTATAAGGAAATATATGGGTTACTTTGGTTATTTAAAGAAATAAAATATTTAAACTATAGTTTATAGGTTAATATGTAACTTATATGAAGTTTTGGGGTTAAAAGTGTAAATATAGAAACTATATGATTAAACCGAAGAGCTTGAGGGCTTAATTGATAATTTATAAGATTTGTGGTATTAGTTTGTAATTACTGAAATAATAAGAGTATTTGGTGATTTGTAAAAGTAAGGTGGTTAATTAATATTTACAAAGGTTAATATGGGTAAATGGTGAATTATAAAAGTTATAAGGTTGCTTGGCAATTTATAGAAGATAATATTATTGTTTTACAGTTTTCGAAATTGATAAGGGTATTTAATAAATTATAAAAGTATGTGGTTATTTAGTAATTTATTAAGTTGTTGGGTATAATATATAAATACCGAGTTAATAAGGTTGGTTTTGTAATTTAATAAGGCAAGGAAGTGAAACTAGGTAATATAATGTATTATGGTATATTAAGGAATATAATATAAAGTTTATAAAATAATTTTGGTTATAATAAAAATGACCAAGGGATATAATATAAAAGATAAGTGGAAATAATTATAAGTATATAATTAATGAGGTAAAGATGTACCGTATAAATGATAATTCATGATCACATGTGAGTTACACATAAAATAATGAACTGCTAGGTTATCTAGAACCACTGTTAAAATAACAGGGGAAAATAAATAACATATGGAGTTATTATACGACGAGAATAAACACTACAGTGACAGTACTGTAATATTTAGTGAATAGTTATATTAATACAACCGGTATTGCATGTTTAAATAACATCGTACGGGGAGGGACTACTGAACAGGAGTTTGTCAAGCTAGCAGTTTCTTGGTGAACGGTATGTTAATTGTGTGGTCTGAATGTCCTAAGGATTATCCTGAGGTCCAGACATTGTGTGTTTAAATGTTTAAGAACGATATCTATGATTTTATGTGAATGATATTGTATGTGGGATTGCCCAAACTGTTGCGTTGCATTTTATACGCGAATGTCTTGTGACTAAAGTTTGTACATCTAAACTGAAAAAAAAGAGACTAACTGACCTTTAGGTATTATTGAACCTAACAAAGGTCAACTGTTATAGTCTTAACTCAAGGATTGGTTATTATGTCACTGACAAAAAGGGCTAACTTATAAAGAGAGGAATCCAGATCGTTCCGACCTTCTGGTTGCGCATTGTGATCACTATGAGGGACTCAAAAAAAGGGAGTCACTCAAAATCCATCAGCCACATTCGGGGATGGCGGAGGGCACTGCCGTAGGTGCATAGGTTCGACCGGATCGGTCAATTAACCAGGGCCACAGGGTCAGCTGGTAAACAGTTCCAATGGAACACAGGGGACATTCGTCCACAGGTTATTAAGGTTTGTCTTAACATGACACTTGAGGTGAAATTAATTGGGAAAGGGTAAATGATTGGTTTAAAGGATAAGGCCAAGTGACTAACTAACAAGTACAGTTTAATACGTGTATCTTGTTTGATTATTGTTATGGTTTACTAATGTGTGATTATTGATTATTGTTGTGTGGTTATTGATGTTGTGCACTATTGTACACTGGTGTTTACAGGTGGATTGTTATGTGTTTGTTAAGTGTTTACAGTTATTTCTGTTATCATTATAAACCGGTATTGTAACACCCCATCCAACATTAACACACTTACAATAAACTGCAGCGGAAAAACAACCTCATCACATTACTTAACTCGTTGGTGTTACACGCCGTTAGCCACCCACGTGGCTAACAAGGCTAATACATACACATTGTACCGGTCTGATGGGCTAAATTCCCGAGCGACTACACATTACTATCCCTTTCCATTAACACTACAACAACATACACCTTCCAACTATACCGAGTATTTATAACTAATGCCGATAACAATTTCGGTCTTACTACACCTACTGTATATATACAACATAAACGATTACCCATGTACAACGACTACCCCGTCCTACTCTTGAACGGCTTCCAGCTCCTTGTACCTGAAATAGGAAAAGAAGAGAAAGGGTGGCCCCCAAGGGGCTCAGCACCTTTGCTGGTATGGTAATCCCGCAGCCCACATGCTACCGGGCCACGCACAACTAATTGTCGTCTTAGCATGCGATTGATTATATTTAAATCGTGCATGCAACTGTAAACACACAACACATAACATTTCGCCTCAACGGGCTCAACTAACGAATAATATATCCTTACTTAATAAGTCACTCATGGTATTCATTATCCCTAGAGTGTTTCTCCTCTAATGGAGCTACTTCCTTAATAGACGACACTTACCCTTAAATCGGGTTATCCTTAAACACCTCCTTTCTCAAACTGGGATTCATATCCGTGATCCACACACTTCATATCTCACAATATATATCATTCCTCACATACAAAACTTAACAACACTTTGCACGTTTCAACGTGTACATCATAACATCACAATAGATATTGCATCACAACAAAAATACATAACATAACGGGAATGGTTCTCTTAGGAACCGACCCAAACATTGTTAATACACTGGTGAGCCTAGAGAATGTTGCCAGTCTCATGATAAGCTCGTTACATAACTCGTTACTGTCTCGTTAAATGAACGGATAACTTAACACAAGGTGTCTCGGATATAGTGATCCAAGCACACCGAACAAACATAACATAGTATGCCCCTGTGGCCCGACGTGAGTCAGTAATAGCCTTGGTTAAGCTAAAGGGAAGGTTGGGAACCAAATTGGAAAACAACCATAACATACGGAGAGGATCGAACCTGCTATGACAACGACCCCCATACTCACACGCGTGGCCGGAACAGACCGGACTCCTCACTTCGCCCGTTAGCACTTGTCAGAAGTTCATCATTGAACTTAGTTAAACAATCACAACATTAGGTTAAGTCTTGTTAGACACACACATGGGAAGGGAGAGTCATACAATCACACACAAACATCACACACAACCATCACACAACTAACTCATGCATAGCCGTGGTTAGAACGTTCCTTAGGTCGGAAACGTTATTACCGGATACCGTTCTCTTACGTTTACCTAATAGTGGTTAACTAGCCCTTCAAGCGCATTTGAGGTTACCGGTATCGGCACGTAAACATACAATAACAATAACGACTGTAAACTCATTTCATGATTTATCTCATAACGTGGCAAACATACAGAAAAACACATTGGCATACAAGCCGGTGTAATCCGGTAGGACACAGGTTGCAAGAAAACCATACCTGTCACCGGAGTCCACTTTACCACGTCACTCATGTTCCTCGAGCAATTCTCGAACAACTGATAACATTACATATACTTTTATTAAAATCGGGGTTGCATGATTATTTAATGTCTAATGCTTATAATTTTCCCCGTTAGTTTTTAGTTACATAACTTCACTTTTAACTTGTTTTACTTTCACATTTTATTACAACTTTTCACCCACTTAATTGTCATTAAAACTCACCTAACATATCCTTAACAACCTCATAACATCATTAACCATCAATCCCCATCATTACACATCATTTCCATACCTTAAACAATGTTTTTGGTCCATACAGCGCCTTGTCCGAACTTGTGTCCGGACTTCCCAAGTTCGGACACCGTTCGAGACTCTATGGGTGCAAACTGGTGAATGTCCGAACTTGTGTCCGGACTTCCCAAGTTCGGACGCTGCTCGAGGCCAAACCAGAGAGATAAATAGGTGTGTCCGAACTTCCCATGTTCGGACGGTAGTTCGGACGCTGTTCGAAGATCAGAATATTCACGCGCACACAGGCACGTCCGAACGTCCACATTCGGACGGTAGTTCGGACAGCCAAGAACTTCACTTTCCAAGTTTTGTTTCATCTATTCTCTTCATCCATTGACTACCCAAGATTCATACATGAACTTAGGCATATTCTAATACTAGAATATCACTTTGATTCACCTTAAAACATTGTCCAACTTGTTACTCAATCTTCTTATCAATTCTCTTAACACTTGTAACATTTCCTTTTGGTTTTCCAAGTGGTGTTTCACCTTAAATGACCACTACACTAAAATGCTTCCTCACCTTCATAACATCATCTCCCAAGCATCTCCTCTTACTAAGTAAATCCTCTTTTCACAACTTCTTGAATTCCTTTCTCAAAACCCTTGCCTAAACATCATTCCCTCCTTATTCATCGACGTTACCTAAACCTTAAACGAACTTCTCCAAGACTTAAATACATTCTCAAAACACACCTTGAATTCCTAGAACTTCCAAGGTAACACCTAAATCCTTGCATCACTCTAAATCACCTTAATACATGTTTTCTTCCCAAGTAAAACATTTGTTCACCTTTAATACTTCCTAGTTCACCAAAACTTACTTAAAACACTTAGAACTTCTTACACATTTTCCAAATTTTGCCATAGCTTCTCTTGTATATACTCACATCCAAACACTTAGGTTTTTACCTTATTTCACTCAAGAACACCTAAAATCCATCAAACACATTTTTATACACAAACTTCACACATTAAGCACTACATCACAATATAGTGCATAACTTAAATTGCTTGGCACTTAGGCCCTTAAATAACATGGCTCTTAGGCCCTTAAATTGCATAAACCTTAAACACTGAATTTCCATAATATATAGCCTTTGACCCGCAATTACATACACCAAGACATATGTTCTTTTACTAGTCTCCTTGAGACACCTTACTAAGTCATTCACCATTTGCTCTTTAGGTAGTTTTAACAAGCATCATAAGCTCATTTCTCCTAAGGCAAAACATTGAGGATAGCATATTTACCTCTTTTCCACTCAAACTTCTTTCTTGTTTCCTTATAAACCGGTAAGGCATTTCATTCCTTGTCAACTACTAAACAATATACCAACATTGAAATGAGTATATAAGCTTTATGCTTCATCTCATTGTAAACCCTAGGTTTACATTATTTCAAAAACATTAATGTAGTTGTTTTACCTTGATCTTTGAAGGGAGTTTGAATATCTATGAAGAGAGGACTCCACCTAGTCCTTAAGAGGTTGGAATGAAGCTAGAACAAAGTCACACAAAGAGCTCCATCAATGAGTATTTTCGGTCAAACACAAAACATGGAGGAAACTTGATTTTTCTTTGAGATTCCTTACCTAGAAGCAAAGGAGATCAATAATATGTGGAAAGACAAGCTCAAGCTCCTTCAATGGTGGAACTTCATGGCACCGAAATGGGGCTCTTGAAGTTTTGAGAAGATAGGAATGAAGGGCTTGATGAGAGGAAGAGATTGGTGGTGTTTGTTTTTGATTTGGACAAGTGAGCTAGATTTTACAAGAGGTCAAAGCTTGAGTTTTCATGGTGGTGGTGATATTACCGTGAGAGAACAGCAAGAAGGGAGGAAGAAGAAGTTAGAACCGTGTGAAATGGAGAAGGAATGAGAGAAATGAGATAAGTTTGCTTTTTAGAAGATATTTGTGTTTATAAAGCAAATATTAACTATATTAGTCATCTTTATTTCTTTAACAAGTTAACTAGAGAGTGGTGAGTCACCACACTTAAGAAACCGGCCCCCTTTATTATAATGAGGGTGTTTTAGTCTTTGTTGACCAATTTAATTACTTATAACATTATATGTTACAAACTAGCTTATAAAAATCACTATTCACAAAACAAGGCACATAGAAGTGAAATTTTTGATTTCCCATTGATATAGACTTCCAAATGTGATACTATATAGTACACATGTTAATTAAAGAGTAATGATGGACATTTAGCCATTCAAAACTCATTTACAAGACAATTTTTCAAAACGTGCTTTAAGACTCCTTAAAGCACATTTTGTGTTTTAACTTGTTTTCAAGCTTGGTTTTCTTTAGTAATTGATTTAATATGTTCATTAACATATAAATAAGGCATAGGTGTCACCATTAGGTCTTATACACATTTATCCCAAGCTTAGAGCACATTTCTGCTCTGATTGACTTTAAGGTATTTCCTTGTGTTTTATTTGGTTTAACTGACTACCAAGGTTTCCTAAGGACTTAATTAGCCCTATTAAATCATAATTGAATATTATTAAGTCTTGGTAGGCTCTTTGGGTCTTAACCAAGTTCGCTCATAGCTTAGAGCATGTTTTTGCTCAAACTGTGTCTTAGTGCTTTATTGCATTTACTATGGTTTAAACTGTTCACTAATGTTTCTAAGGCACTTTTTAGCCTTTACATACCATAGTTTGATATTTAAACCACATATCAAGGTTTGGGGTATTTCAATCTACCCCCCTTAAAAGAACTTCGTCCTCGAAGTTCACACTTCCCACACATCATTAGATTAGAATACGGGGATTACTTACAGAAATAAACTTCTACAACCAAACACACTTTACATCACAACCTCGGACTTAATGGTCCGGGCAACACATTCACATCCGCACATAACACAACATATTCACATGATAACCTCGGACTCAATGGTTCGGGTATCTTAACAACACTTACACATACATAACAACCCCTTGGACTCACTGGTCTTGGGTAACATAACAACATTTGGACACATAGGTCCCCATAACATAACAGTCTTCAGACACATAGGTCTATGTAACACAACACATTTAGACTCATAGGTCTTAATAGCATACACTTTTAGAACTCGAGGTCAAAATAGCATTTATCACACATACCACACAACATGTCATCGCATGTATAACAATAAAAAATATCTTTGATATGCACTGTGATCCCGCAGAACCCGGTCGCGATGGACACCTTCCGTCCCCGTGCCTTTGGGAGATTAAAACAATCACTTAAATTTAAAATTTCCTTGTGAGGTTAAGTAAGAGAACTTTAATTATGTAAAGTATCTATCAACGTTTTATAAATACCAACTAAAAACCCTTTTTGAAAACACACACAACTCCAAGTCCAACTTAAGCTCTTTGCTTCTTTTCTTAGCGTGGTTATTTGTGACCACTTATAGGGAGTTTCAAGAGTCATCCAACCCTGATGTGATCAGCATCGGTGTTGAACTATCCTTCCCCCCCCAATTTGTGTTCGGCTTCCCTTGATCGCATGCAAATCAAGTTCCACTTCCCACTTCATTTTCAAGCATCAAGTAAATCACTCATTTCCAATTTTCTATCTTTTTAATCATTCTAATCATGATCATAACATCTCCAAAGGATAGAACTCCGTCTATCAGTTACCTCCACTCACTTTAATCCTGTTGCCTAGGGAATCTTATTCTCACTAGGTTCTATGTCGGTATCATGCCCTTTCTTGAATCACTATATATATATACACACATATATTATCAAAATACAACACATAATTTCACATTTATACACTGTCGGGGTTTGTTCCCCGGGAGTTTCTCTACTCCCACACTTGTACTATCACTCACAACTGTTAATAAATCAACACACTTATCATAATGGTATTCGCATCTTCTGTGCGCAATTACCACAATCAAACCATGAATGATATGTGTATGTTTACGTAACACACACGCCAATCATCAAAACAAATTATTTTGTGCTATGCACAACATAGGTCACGTACACTTGTACGGTAATACACACTGAGTGGTTTTGCGCTCTACCCCCCTTAAAAGGGATTACGCCCACGTAATCAATCACTAAACATTGGCTTATAATGTTCTGCCGTCGTGAAGTGTTTTAACTTCCACGCGGTCTATTACACAATGGATTCTGATTAGAGGATCTTAACCATATTGGTGGTTTAGTTCCTAAACCAAGAATTCTCATTGGAGTTTGTTTAAACTCTTAGTTGGTTTCGATTCTGGCCTGTTAGGCTTCTAGGCGTTAATAATTAGCCATTCACTCATGTTCACCATGTACATTCAACACTTGAATCACTGGCTCACTAGTTTCTGCTGCGAAACTCTAATAACTGTAGAGCTTAATTGCCCCATTTGTTATTCGTACTGTATTGTACATCCCCAATTGTCACCTTCATCTTGGTAACAATGGTTTCTCAACCGACGCGTGGTATCTCTTACCGTTAGCGAATTCGGTGAGTTACAAACATCCTATCCACTTCCATGATAATTTACTGTGTATACAGCTATGTATTTCACAATGATTGACTTGTTCCCTTCCGACTTACTGTCGGTTGAGATTGAGCTACTACCTAGTGTGTAGTGCTCTCTCAGCTATTTACAACATTTGGGGTATATTCCATACCGATATTTGGCAGTTAGTGCTGCTATAGTCACTTGCTGTTAATCATGTCTCCACATTTGGTTTTGTACAAGTACTCTCTTATTGGTGCGGCCTTGCATTTCCTATGCATCGGCCATTATAACATTATTCCCCCACAATTAACATGTTTCCCATTCCTAGCTATCCCACTCGATCATTACTGCGCAAGTGCAATACCAAAACACTCAGTCATACAGAGTGCAGAGGCGTAAACTCTTGACAGTAAATCCCTTATGCGATTCACCATGGAATTCACACTGAGTTCCTCATCACATAGTACCTACCACTGGCTTATTGCCCAGTCTGTTCAACACCACTTACCTTGCATCACCACTGAATTTAATTCATAACTGCTCTTATCTGCCATATCATTATTTAACAACACTTATACAACGGTCGCTTACTGCGCACCGTGCTTATTGTATAACATAACACTAACTTGTATGGTATTTACTGTCACATTAACTTCCACACCCATACTTATATTATGGTTCGTCATTCATCTGGATGACTACCGAATGCTCCTTGAGCATCGATCATTCGAGTCACAAGCCGGCATTATTCAGCTCGGTGTTTCACTTTATACACACATACTACTAAGCTAACTGCTCTCTTTCAATAATAACGTCGTCCATCCTTAACATATTTGACTTGATTCACATAACTACCGCTCCTGCGGTCTCACAATATCGAGAGGTATCCCCACTCTTAATGCAGTGGTTCGTTTACCACTCTATTTACTTGTATAACATAAAGTCCTACAATCGATCAAACTTACATAACATATCTTGCTTGTGGCTTATAAGCCTTATTGTCTTGAGCTGCGCTCGTTGTAAGCTGTCCACATCCATTTATTTCTCTGTGCAACATTTCATGATTTGGATATTATATTAGGCTCCATGACAAGGTCGTTGCATCACGTTTCCTTTTACGGGATGCCCCTTAGGATTGCCAGTCCGTCTCCTGACAACGTATGTCTAAACTGGGTGTTAGTTTCAACCCTTGTGTTTCTGTCATGTCATTTTGTGCAACAATTATTGATGCGAACACCCTTTAAGGATTGCTCCTGGGTGTGCTACTGGATATTCAGTTAGCCACGCCGTTTGCGTTCTTAACTGGCTTATTATCTCCTCCTGTGAAGATCAACATTTCCTGGTAGTGTAGGTACTCATTCTGGGAGTTTCATCCCGTTCATTGCACGCTAATGTGTCCACATCAGGCATCTGCCTTGCCATGCATAGGCTGGGTCTCCGTTCCAGCTATCATGTTTATCCCTGAGGATCCTTAAGATATATACGATGTCTTTACATAACAGTCAGTGCACTTCGCACTTCCTGACTCTTAAAACATTTCCTTGAAAATGAATTCACTGATTCCTTTAGTCTAGTTATCTCAACTGAGTTCCTTAACTTCAACCATTCCTTGTAATCTTTAGCTCTTGTTTGATTTATACTGCTAACCGTAGACGGAGTTGACTACTTCCCGTGTTTCGGACTCCACTCGTATACATATGTGGGGTACCATACTGATACATTGCTACTTACCCAACTTACCCATAAGTAGGTCTGCCAGGCCCACAAGCTCCTATCGGAGTGCGGTCGTCCCACAATTCAGTTGGTACACTCGTAGTGTCCGTCACACGCCTAGGTGAAGCATTCTGTTGTCAACTCCCTTATATTGTCCCGTGACAATATTCATTCCTTACATCCCGAACTTAATCGAGGGAAAGTTTATCCATTGTTGTATCCTCGTCAACTGTCCTTGGTTTTACTGGCTTGGTTTAAAAGAAGGTTGGAAAGAAGTGTTGGTTTGAAAGAAAATCTGGTTTTGAAGGAAAAGAGTTTGAAATAAATCTGAGTTTGAAAGAAAATTTTCATGGATTCACAACATCTTCTTACCTTAACGAAGTCTAGCTTCTTGCTGACTGGTGTACTTACAACTACAGAGGTTAGGCTAACAGGCCCTTCCACTGTTATGACGATCACATTTAACTTTCTAGTATTTTATTAAGTACTTTGTAGTGGTTATAAATTTCCCGAATAACCCTGTTATAGCAGCACTTGCTATGGCAAGTGCGCCATGCTAACTGGCTATCGGTTCAACACATACTGGTTGTGGTATTGTTCTTACCCGCACTGTCATCAGTGGCCTTGTTGGCCCTCACTTGATCTTACAGTCTTGACAATAATTCCTCCAGATGTCTTCTCACTGCCTTCACATGACGATCATCAACTAGGGTGTTTCCCATTCTGGGAGTCCCCTTTTTCTTAGTATTGTATTCTCTTTGTAGCCTGTTCCACGTATTTGGGCACTACGTTGTAGTTCCCTTGTCGGTTGGTATACCGTTGGTGTATTATTTATCAACTGTGGTCCCGTAGACACTCGTCTCGGGTTGTATTAATCCACTTCTTGCCTGTTGCACGGTCGGTGCGTTGCAAGCTGGTCATCCTCGACTGCTCGGCATGTCGACCCAGGTTGCCAGAAATTCTATTCTCTTATACACAAGATTCTTCACTCTTCGCTATGAATTGCGGTTAACACTGTTTAGATGGGAACCGTCTCCGGGATTCCTAGTTTTCGAGATCTACCGTATGACAGGTTCTCCGTACCTTTAGAGGTACTTAATAACAGCCAGATCGGGTATTCCCGAGTAGGAGTGGACTTCCATCTCTCTGGCGTTGTTTTCCCAAGTTATAAAACAGGGGTTGTGGAGGGCGGGATGGATATTGTAGGTTTCCAGTACACACTGGTAATACCTAACTGGCGTATTTCTCACGCTATCACTCAACCCTTAACCCAAAGTACTTAAATCCTAACTCGGTACTTCCTAAGCTCGGTAATTCAGTCATCAGAGCGATACTTCGCTCTGATACCACTTTTTGTAACACCACATCCAACATTAACACACTTACAATAAACTGCAGCGGAAAAACAACCTCATCACATTACTTAACTCGTTGGTGTTACACGCCGTTAGCCACCCACGTGGCTAACAAGGCTAATACATACACATTGTACCGGTCTGATGGGCTAAATTCCCGAGCGACTACACATTACTATCCCTTTCCATTAACACTACAACAACATACACCTTCCAACTATACCGAGTATTTATAACTAATGCCGATAACAATTTCGGTCTTACTACACCTACTGTATATATACAACATAAACGATTACCCATGTACAACGACTACCCCGTCCTACTCTTGAACGGCTTCCAGCTCCTTGTACCTGAAATAGGAAAAGAAGAGAAAGGGTGGCCCCCAAGGGGCTCAGCACCTTTGCTGGTATGGTAATCCCGCAGCCCACATGCTACCGGGCCACGCACAACTAATTGTCGTCTTAGCATGCGATTGATTATATTTAAATCGTGCATGCAACTGTAACACACAACACATAACATTTCGCCTCAACGGGCTCAACTAACGGATAATATATCCTTACTTAATAAGTCACTCATGGTATTCATTATCCCTAGAGTGTTTCTCCTCTAATGGAGCTACTTCCTTAATAGACGACACTTACCCTTAAATCGGGTTATCCTTAAACACCTCCTTTCTCAAACTGGGATTCATATCCATGATCCACACACTTCATATCTCACAATATATATCATTCCTCACATACAAAACTTAACAACACTTTGCACGTTTCAACGTGTACATCATAACATCACAATAGATATTGCATCACAACAAAAATACATAACATAACGGGAATGGTAATCTTAGGAACCGACCCAAACATTGTTAATACACTGGTGAGCCTAGAGAATGTTGCCAGTCTCATGATAAGCTCGTTACATAACTCGTTACCGTCTCGTTAAATGAACGGATAACTTAACACAAGGTGTCTCGGATATAGTGATCCAAGCACACCGAACAAACATAACATAGTACGCCCCTGTGGCCCGACGTGAGTCAGTAATAGCCTTGGTTAAGCTAAAGGGAAGGTTGGGAACCAAATTGGAAAACAACCATAACATACGGAGAGGATCGAACCTGCTATGACAACGACCCCCATACTCACACGCGTGGCCGGAACAGACCGGACTCCTCACTTCCCCCGTTAGCACTTGTCAGAAGTTCATCATTGAACTTAGTTAAACAATCACAACATTAGGTTAAGTCTTGTTAGACACACACATGGGAAGGGAGAGTCATACAATCACGCACAAACATCACACACAACCATTACACAACTAACTCACGCATAGCCGTGGTTAGAACGTTCCTTCGGTCGGAAACGTTATTACCGGATACCGTTCTCTTACGTTTACCTAATAGTGGTTAACTAGCCCTTCAAGCGCATTTGAGGTTACCGGTATCGGCACGTAAACATACAATAACAATAACGACTGTAAACTCGTTTCATGATTTATCTCATAACGTGGCAAACATACAGAAAAACACATTGGCATACAAGCCGGTGTAATCCGGTAGGACACAGGTTGCAAGAAAACCATACCTGTCACCGGAGTCCACTTTACCACGTCACTCATGTTCCTCGAGTAATTCTCGAACAACTGATAACATTACATATACTTTTATTAAAATCGGGGTTGCATGATTATTTAATGTCTAATGCTTATAATTTTCCCCGTTAGTTTTTAGTTACATAACTTCACTTTTAACTTGTTTTACTTTCACATTTTATTACAACTTTTCACCCACTTAATTGTCATTAAAACTCACCTAACATATCCTTAACAACCTCATAACATCATTAACCATCAATCCCCATCATTACACATCATTTCCATACCTTAAACAATGTTTTTGGTCCATACACGCCTTGTCCGAACTTGTGTCCGGACTTCCCAAGTTCGGACACCGTTCGAGACTCTATGGGTGCAAACTGGTGAATGTCCGAACTTGCGTCCGGACTTCCCAAGTTCGGACGCTGCTCGAGGCCAAACCAGAGAGATAAATAGGTGTGTCCGAACTTCCCATGTTCGGACGGTAGTTCGGACGCTGTTCGAAGATCAGAAATTCACGCGCACACAGGCACGTCCGAACGTCCACATTCGGACGGTAGTTCGGACAGCCAAGAACTTCACTTTCCAAGTTTTGTTTCATCTATTCTCTCATCCATTGACTACCCAAGCTTCATACATGAACTTAGGCATATTCTAATACTAGAATATCACTTTGATTCACCTTAAAACATTGTCCAACTTGTTCCTCAATCTTCTTATCAAATCTCTTAACACTTGTAACATTTCCTTTTGGTTTTCCAAGTGGTGTTTCACCTTAAATGACCACTACACTAAAATGCTTCCTCACCTTCATAACATCATCTCCCAAGCATCTCCTCTTACTAAGTAAATCCTCTTTTCACAACTTCTTGAATTCCTTTCTCAAAACCCTTGCCTAAACATCATTCCCTCCTTATTCATCGACGTTACCTAAACCTTAAACGAACTTCTCCAAGACTTAAATACATTCTCAAAACACACCTTGAATTCCTAGAACTTCCAAGGTAACACCTAAATCCTTGCATCACTCTAAATCACCTTAATACATGTTTTCTTCCCAAGTAAAACATTTGTTCACCTTTAATACTTCCTAGTTCACCAAAACTTACTTAAAACACTTAGAACTTCTTACACATTTTCCAAATTTTGCCATAGCTTCTCTTGTATATACTCACATCCAAACACTTAGGTTTTTACCTTATTTCACTCAAGAACACCTAAAATCCATCAAACACATTTTTATACACAAACTTCACACATTAAGCACTACATCACAATATAGTGCATAACTTAAATTGCTTGGCACTTAGGCCCTTAAATAACATGGCTCTTAGGCCCTTAAATTGCATAAACCTTAAACACTGAATTTCCATAATATATAAGCCTTTGACCTGCAATTACATACACCAAGACATATGTTCTTTTACTAGTCTCCTTGAGAACACCTTACTAAGTCATTCACCATTTGCTCTTTAGGTAGTTTTAACAAGCATCATAAGCTCATTTCTCCTAAGGCATTAAACCACATTGAGATAGCATATTTACCTCTTTTCCACTCAAACTTCTTTCTTGTTTCCTTATAAACCGGTAAGGCATTTCATTCCTTGTCAACTACTAAACAATATACCAACATTGAAATGAGTATATAAGCTTTATGCTTCATCTCATTGTAAACCCTAGGTTTACATTATTTCAAAAACATTAATGTAGTTGTTTTACCTTGATCTTTGAAGGGAGTTTGAATATCTATGAAGAGAGGACTCCACCTAGTCCTTAAGAGGTTGGAATGAATCTAGAACAAAGTCACACAAAGAGCTCCATCAATGAGTATTTTCGGTCAAACACAAAACATGGAGGAAACTTGATTTTTCTTTGAGATTCCTTACCTAGAAGCAAAGGAGATCAATAATATGTGGAAAGACAAGCTCAAGCTCCTTCAATGGTGGAACTCCATGGCACCGAAATGGGGCTCTTGAAGTTTTGAGAAGATAGGAATGAAGGGCTTGATGAGAGGAAGAGGTTGGTGGTGTTTGTTTTTGATTTGGACAAGTGAGCTAGATTTTACAAGAGGTCAAAGCTTGAGTTTTCATGGTGGTGGTGATATTACCGTGAGAGAACAGCAAGAAGGGAGGAAGAAGAAGTTAGAACCGTGTGAAATGGAGAGGAATGAGAGAAATGAGATAAGTTTGCTTTTTAGAAGATATTTGTGTTTATAAAGCAAATATTAACTATATTAGTCATCTTTATTTCTTTAACAAGTTAACTAGAGAGTGGTGAGTCACCACACTTAAGAAACCGGCCCCCTTTATTATAATGAGGGTGTTTTAGTCTTTGTTGACCAATTTAATTACTTATAACATTATATGTTACAAACTAGCTTATAAAAATCACTATTCACAAAACAAGGCACATAGAAGTGAAATTTTTGATTTCCCATTGATATAGACTTCCAAATGTGATACTATATAGTACACATGTTAATTAAAGAGTAATGATGGACATTTATCCATTCAAAACTCATTTACAAGACAATTTTTCAAAAACGTGCTTTAAGACTCCTTAAAGCACATTTTGTGTTTTAACTTGTTTTCAAGCTTGGTTTTCTTTAGTAATTGATTTAATATGTTCATTAACATATAAATAAGGCATAGGTGTGACCATTAGGTCTTATACACATTTATCCCAAGCTTAGAGCACATTTCTGCTCTGATTGACTTTAAGGTATTTCCTTGTGTTTTATTTGGTTTAACTGACTACCAAGGTTTCCTAAGGACTTAATTAGCCCTATTAAATCATAATTGAATATTATTAAGTCTTGGTAGGCTCTTTGGGTCTTAACCAAGTTCGCTCATAGCTTAGAGCATGTTTTTGCTCAAACTGTGTCTTAGTGCTTTATTGCATTTACTATGGTTTAAACTGTTCACTAATGTTTCTAAGGCACTTTTTAGCCTTTACATACCATAGTTTGATATTTAAACCACATATCAAGGTTTGGGGTATTTCAGGTATCTTATGTAATGAATCTAATATCAAGATGGCTAAAACGACTTAAGGAATCTAGAAGACTTAGGACTACATTTAGCATACCAGCATAGTTTGCTGAGCCCTTCATTGGGCCAAACATTTCAGGTCACTGAAGAATACACAAGCCGGAGTGCGGGGAACAGGGTAGCCGCTGTGTTTTTATAAACACTTATGGATTTGTTATGTATCATATTTTGGAGTTGTTGTATTTCAGTTAGTTGCTCATTTAGTTGGTTTTGGATTGTAATAAGTAGAGTGCTCAGTATCTGTTCATCACAGCGTGAGAAGTTGTAATGTTGGAAAGAGTAAGGATGCCTTGTTACTCACAAGGGTGAGTGACGGCGTGTGACACCAAGGTTAGATAGTTTTATTTTCCGCTGCGATTTGCTATTTGTTATGCTACGAGTTATGACGTCATTACAGGATTAAGTTTAGGGGTGTTACACTTAGTCTTCCTCTTCCCCTTATAAATCATTAACCCAAACCACCATCTGAAGTATAGCATCCTAACCAACTGAGAAATCTCTCCTTTACCCAGCTTGGACAAGATCCTCCTACAACCAGTCTTGCACTTACTCGACAACACCATCACTCTGAGAACTAACTTCCCTTTCATCTCAGTCTCTGTTAAAGGACTGTTCGCCGCACTATTTTGGTAGTTAGGCAAACATCCATGAAGAGCTGCTAGGAGGAGACCAAACCCCCAGCAGCAGAGATCAAAAGGATCCATTACTCCTGGCTGCCTTGCTTATCAGCAAGAGCAGCCTTGTACATATTCTCCCTAATATTAATCGAATCATATAAGATCTTAGCAGCCAGTTTCTTACCCCTTTTCTGATTCTTCTTGAATGGAGGTTTGGGTCCCTTGCACTCCTTGTCCCCATCTTCTACTACACCATGATTAAAATCCTGTTTCCCCTCTCTCTGATTACCCATGACGAGGATGGAATCGTAATTAAACACTAATGAGTCATAAGAATTTTTAAGAGAATCATAACCCCTCTCAAGCTGTTTAGTCTTCCAACGTGCTCTTCGTTTCAGAAACCAAACCGCAACTAGTCTCAGTTGTAACCCTAGCTTCTTGGCTAGATCAGTTATCATCTCAGGTTCCAGTTTGTTCCCCGCTGCAAAGCTTTTTGCCAGCATATTCACCTTCCACATCTGATTACCCCTGGAGAAGAAACGATAAAACCAGGACACCAAACCTCTGAACCAACAGAAGCAATCAACCCAGAGAAATAACCACGAAATCAACTATCCTAAATAAGTAAACCAACTGACTAAAACCCCAACACCTAGAATGATTCAAAACAGATGCACATACACGCCTTCAATCAACGAAGAACAGCCGCCACACAATCGAAAACGACAACCCCTGGACCGCAATCAGAGAGGAGCCAACAACCTAATAGTCACCGAACTAGATCTAATCCAAAGAAAACGATAACACACTTACAGGACCCACACTGGAGGAGCTGCTACCACGTCCCGACGGAAGAGAACCAGAGAACCCGCGCGAACAACAACCAGAGGACCCGGCAACCGAACAGAAAGATAGGCGGAAGAGAATCTCAACCGAAGAACGCAGACTTACCGAGAACTAGCTTCCTGGGAAGAGAGGTCAAGAGTGGCCTGAAGAAAAACGACCCTGGAGAGGGCACTCCACACTGGGAGGAATCTCGTTGAAGGATCAATCAAGAACAAAGAGAACGAAGAAGATCGCCTCTAAATCGCCTGGGGAGCGATAAATTAGGGTTGCCGTCTGGCCTTTGTCCTTTTCTTTACATAACTTAACTACTAGTTATTCAAGATAACATTAATCACACACACGTGCATGTCCATGCCACATTGTAGCAACTTTATCTAGTCGTAGATATGGCTGGTGATCTTTTATTTTGTAGTTGAACATATGGGTGACCAGGACATTAAATCTTATGGGCTCAGCCGGTCCTAGGAATTTGACTCACTAGACCGCTGTTGTTGATGAAGATTATGACCCGTCTCACGTTGTAGGTTGGGTCTGTAACTATACTATTTTCCGGCAGAACAATCACATGTCGGAAGGCATTTTCCCTGTCAATTGTGGCTGCCGCAACACAACCCGGCATACCCACAAGCTGTGGCCATTCCCGGTGGGATACATCTACTCTCCTTGTCATTGGTTGCTCTGGGCGCAATTAGAATAAGAGGACGAATTATAAGAAAACTCAACAACATGGAAAAAGAATTGCGTAATTAGATACACAAATTGTATACCTCCTAGGTAGTTAGCATAAGTGGCCATCTCGATCGGTCTTTTCTCACTAGTAAAAATCATATTTTTTGTTACGAAGTTTCCGGTAATGACTTAATATCGTTATTATACTTGTTATTAGTAACAATAATTTTGTTACCAAAGATAGTAATAAAAACTTTTAAAAAATTAAGACTACAGTAACGATATAATTGTTACAAAATCATATTTTTAGTAACGATATAACTTTTAATAACAAATAAAAGTTGTTACGATAAACAAATTGATCTTTAGTTATGCCATCTCGTGTAACGACATGTAACGACTTTTATCATTACAATATATTAGATTAGTAACGATTTTAATTTTTGGTAACGATTTATTGTCGTTACCAAAGATCTATGTTCTAGTAGTGTCTGCCCTAGCTCTTAATGTGTTTCTATCTCTGGTATATCTAATGAGATCGTCACGAATGACCGATTTGGACTGGTGGAAGAGAGCAAGTGGTGTGATAAGGTTGTTAGGCATGATATGATTGAGGCTAGGCGTGATCCTGGTTTCTCTTGTACTGTTGTTGGGTCTGGGCCTCCTGTTCGGGCTCTCGATTGCCCGCTAGTTGAGCAGGTGGAGGAGGCAGGGGAAGGAGATGACCTGCGAAGCTTTTTCGCAGAGACCCTGAGTACCCCCCCCCCCCCCCCCCTAGTTTTGAGCCTGGTGATGGTTCGTCTGGACCGGCGGTGGATCCTGACGAGGAATATGTAACAGAGGAAGCGAAATAGACTCTTTTGCTTGCCAAAAGACTTGATTGCCACGTCCGTGATGAGGGGCGTGCCCTAAGAAATTTCGCTGACATCATCCGCGAACAACGAAGCAGCTATAGTAAGAGATGCGAAGAGCCTAAAGATGAAGCTGAGGCTAATTCTGATAGTCATTCGCGAACTAATTCTAGATCTAGTGTTAGAAGGGAGGTGGGTCAAAAGAGTCGCATTGTGGGCTTTAGCAAATTTTCTTATGTCAGCAAGGTTGCTAACAGAAGTAAGAGTAGAGCAAGGACTATAAAGTGAGGGATGGGGTAGCCCATAATAGCAAGGTAGGAAGGGCCGACCTATTTAGACATGGGTGAGTTTGTACTTTGTTTGTTGTTTTCACTTTGTTCCGCATTTGCGTAGTTATTGGTTAGTGCCCCAATTATAAAAAAAATATATAGTAGACTAACTTAAGAAGATATGAAGCTATAGAAGAGAAACGGCCCATATTTATACGGGTCTTGGATATATGCATGTCGACCATGAGTCCCGGAGAAAGTTAAAAAATCGATTTTACCACTTAGGTAGCACATAATACCTGCCTGTGGTGGCGTGATATCATTTTGGACGCAGGTAAAAAAAAACGTGTTACATAAAAAATGAGTGCAGTAGTGTTATTTGTCCCCTCATATGCTTATCCTTTAATTTTGTTCTGTCCGACAATACAGCCATGCGGGGACGCGCTCTTTTTTTAGGATAAATTCTTGGCTATATGTAACAATATTTACTGTACAACCAATAATTAAAGATAACCTGTACAATAAATAATTATACTGAAAGTAATATTTTTGTGTACAATATTTGTTAAATAAGTAATGTACTTATTTTATAGGTGTAATGTACACATTTTGTCTACTACATACAGGGGCGAAGCCAGAATAAATTTGTAAGGGGGGCGAGAATTTTATTAATAATATTAATTAATATTTTAAAATTAATTTTAATTTTTAAAACTAATTTTTAAATTAATATAAATTTTTAATACTTATAATTATATTTAAAAATTGATATTAGATATTAAATTTGACATAAAAATTAAAATAAAATTGAAATATATAGATTAACATATAAATAAGTTTGTTTTACCTTTTTTATTTCAAATTTTAAAAGATGGTATACTAAATTATATGTTAATGCAATTATGGTAGAACAATAGTTCTAAACTAGTAGTTTTTTTCTAAAAACTTCTTCTAAAAGTGATTTTGAGTAATTCTAATATTATTTTAATTTATAAGTAAAATCTGTAATAAAAAAACTATACACACTTGTATTATGGATATAAGGGGTACATGATTACTAAGGGTGACATAATAATCCATTTTACTTTAGACTATATTACTAAAATTAGAATATTAAGAGTTTTCTTATCTAATATAGACTAAAAATGATTTTTACAATATAATTCTAAAACAAATATTTCATATTTATAGAAATTAAATTGATAATAAATAAAATTTAGTGATATTTTACAAAATGTCATGGGGGCGAGCAATCATTTATTAACATAAATAAACTATATAACAAGAAAACTAGAATAATTTAACGTATGTACCCGAGGGAGTTGGGGGGCCGCACACCCACCAGCCCCCCCTTGTCTCCGCCCCTGACTACATATGTAGCTATTTTTGGCTACATGTAGGTATAACCAAAATATATCAAAAATATATTTTTCTAAAGTTTCAAAAAAAAAACATTATTTTTTAATTTATACTTCAGAACCTCAAACCAACAAATATTACCACCAGCGCGGCACATTAGAGTTTTGAAGTAGTGGGTCGCCTCTTTAAGATACTTTTTCTGGTAAGTAGTACTACCTTCGTCCCATTTTGACCGTCTTGTTTGTTTTTTTGATACGTTTTCCGTTTCAATATTAAACTTATAAGATAAAATAATTTTATAATATTAATTTTTATAATGTATATCTTATCACATAACTAATCAACTATAAAACTTAGATTTATAAAATTATATCATCTTATATGTTAAATATCGAAGTCAAACGACATGTCCAAATAGTAAACAGGACGATTAAGAAGGGATGGAGAGCGTAAAAGTAACTAGACTGTATTGAATATGTGTAGAAGATCAGAAAAAACGAATGCCATCCCTGGCCGTAATGGGTATTTAGAAACAGAGTTGCCTAAATTGACTACCGAAACTTGCTAGCTGTTGTGATGAGTGGCAGACCTAGAGTACTGGGCACTGATCTTCCATCTGTTCACACCACTTGGAATAATTAAGTTTCATCAACCTTGGTGTTTTTACATAATACGAACTCATCTTTCACGATCTACCCATAAGTGTTAACCTCTATATTGGGTAAACCTGCTCTGATAAGTTCGTAACGTAGAAAATCAGAAGCCTCGGTACGAGACTGACAGAGAACAGAAACAAAGAAGAACGAGTTAGAATATGTTTAGAAGAAAAAACTCCGTTATCAATTTTATTATTGATAACTTGAAAACTCCTGACCTAATGTGTTCAACACTTTGAACAATCACACATCCATCACTAGACTACACGTTGATGTTAATCAACAAACTTTTCTCTCTCAAACTTTTCTCAAAGTTAGAATATGCCGTGAAAGTCTCACCTTTTCTAAGGTTTTCTTTATACATTTATACTACGTTAGAGGTAGCTAACAACCTTCTAAATATCTAAAAAAATCTTTATCTAAAACTAATATAAATTACAAATAAAAGATCCAAAAATAGCTCCTATTATAATGCTTATCAATATTATCTTTCCTCTTTAATTAATTCTTCCTCAAAATAATGCTTACAAAAGAATCTGTTAAGATCTTTCACGTAAAAGATTTGTTGAGATCTTTTACTGAAGCTGGTGCAAAGGTTGTTGAGATATTACTGATCAGACTTAAATTGACACATTTGTCACGTTAAAAACCTATTTACACCTTCTGAGTAGAGCGACGAGTTAGCATAAGTGGCCATCTCTCGGTCTTTTCTGCCCTAGTTCTTAATGTACGTTTTTCTATCTCTCGTATGTTATGTGTGTGCTCAAGTTGACTCACTTAGGGATATATGAAGCTATAGAAGAGAAACGGCCCATATTTATACTAGTTTAGGATATATGCATCCCGGCTTTGAGCCTGGTGGAGTTCCACCTGGGCCGACGGCTTACCCTGATGATGATTATGTCAAGGAGGAAGCAAGACAAACTCTTTTGCTTGCAAAAGAGCTCGGATGCCAAGTTTTAGATGATGGACGAGCTTTGAGCAACTTCGATGAAATACCCCGAACTTAAATATGGTGATTAAATTATTCTAATATGTTATTTAAGGGCCTAATAGTGCCTAAGTAATTTTGGTAGGGAAAATAAATCCAAAAGAAATAAAGAAACGCTTTAAAAAGCGAAAAACGCTTAGTAAGCGTTAAATAACCATAGGAGGTATGAGACCTCGGTTAGTGTATTATGTGGATTCATAGGGCTTAATAAGACCAAAATAATATATGGGAACAACTCCCGAAGAAAACGGATCCAAATAATGTATTAAAACGCTAATAGAGCTTTAGCGCACGTTTTTCAAGAAAACCCGAAAACGTGATTTTAAGTGGTTAAACGAACCCGTAAAAATTATAAATCATTAAATAACAATAATTAAGCATTAATGGAAGCTTAATAGCGAATAAAAATAAAGAAACGAGAAAATTCCAAAAACGGGCCCGGTTAGTGAATAGTACCTAAACCGGGTAAAATAACGAGCGTTTTCTGTAAAAGACGAAAAATGCTCTAGCATGTATTACTGTGTGGGGCCGGTTTCTAATGAGTTAAATAACTCCCTCTCTCTCTCTCTCTCACCACACACACACACACACACACACACACACACACACACACACACACACACACACACCACACACAACACACACACACACACACACACCACACACACACACCACACACACACACCACACACACACACACACACACCACACCCACCACACACACACACACACCACACACCACACACCCACACACACACACCACACACACACCACACAACACACCCACACACACACACACACACACACACACACACACACCACACACACCACACACAACACACCACACACACACCCAACACACACACAACACCCCACACACCCACACCACACACACACACACACCACACACACACACACACACACACACACCACACACACACACACCCACACAACACACACACACACACACACACACACACACACACACACACCACACACACACCCACACACACACACACACACACCACACACCACAACACACCACACACACACTAGACTAGTTTAAAAATAAAGAAAAAGGCAAAAAGCAAAAAGTGAACTAATACCCACTTTCCCTCTCTCTCCTCTATTTTCCCATTCTCCTCACGTACTGCTCCCTCCTTCCTCCTTCCTCCTGATTAATCTCTTCTTTCTCTGTACTGAAGCGATTTTGAAGCCCCATCCATGGCTTCCCTTCTTTCCAAGCTTGCCCAAGCCACATCACAACTCCAAATCAAAAACAAATTACATATTCTTGCTCCTCTCCTCAAGAGCTTCATTTCTATCTTTTCAAAATCCCCATTGGTGAAAGTTCATCTCCATGGGTTTTGCTCATTTGAAGAGAAAATGGCACCACTTTGTAGCTAGGAGTCTCCTCTCTCCATTAAGGTAAAGATCTCCATGAAAACTTCATGTTTTCTCCATCACTCTTCATAACAGATTTTTACCCCTATGTAATGCCTTGTTTTCTCTCTCTCTCTTTTGAGCATCGATTTCACGTTGCAATGGTGGTGGATTCTTCTTCTTGATCCAAGGGCTAAAACCCCTCCTAAAACACCCCAAAGGTAAACCCTAGAAAACTTGCTTAAACATTTCTATGAACTAGCATTAATTAAAGGGTTAGAATGTTAATTATACTTGTTTTGTGTGCTTTGGGTGATGGGAATGGAGTTTGGCAACTCCATTCCCCATGTGACCGATTTGTGCAAGAAAGAGAGGAGAAGAAATGGAAAAGAAATGAAGGAATTTAAAAGCTCAAGGTAAGAGCTCCTTCTTAATGCTTAATTTTGATGCATTAGAGTAATGGGAATGGGTGAACAAATAAAGAACCTAAACTATTGCATTAGTATTGTAGTTTGTGGAAGTTTGAGTATTTATGGGCTTGTGTAGATTGTAGGCCTTAGAGC
This sequence comes from Limonium bicolor, assembly GCA_023374045.1. NCBI lineage: Eukaryota > Viridiplantae > Streptophyta > Magnoliopsida > Caryophyllales > Plumbaginaceae > Limonium > Limonium bicolor. The sequence goes on from CM041780.1 coordinate 120,212,202, forward strand.
CAAATAAATTGTGTATGTGTTTTAGTATGGTGGATTGAGGAAGTAGTAATGTATTGGTATTGTAATTGAGGAAGTATTGGTGTATTGAGGTTTTGTATGTGTGCTGGTAGGACCCTTGTGGTTTGGCTAGTTTTAGGTTGAATTAAATGGTGGTATGAGTTTTGGGTGATGTTAGAAAAGTAGCCAAGTTATGGCAAAATTTGTGTAGGGATTTAAATGGTTTGAGTGGTATTGTGAGTAAGGAATGACCTAGAGAAACTAGGTGTTGATGGAGATTGAATTGGGTTAGGGAATCACCATGGAAATACTTATTTAAGGAAGGAAGAATGATGCAAGAAAATCTGTAGCAGTGGAGTTGTTTAAGTGCTTTGGGAGTTTTAGAAAAGAATGAGAATTTAAGGCCTTAAGAGTAGGCAGGAACCTTAGCCCGAAGAGTGCATTGTCTTGCAATGTTTGGAATGGTTAAATAGAGTGAAAACACAAATGTAAATACCAAGGGGTGAAAATCTGTAGCACAAGTGTGCATAAGTGTAATAGAGAAAGGGGAATTCATGAATTTGAGCAAGAATTTGAGTAGGGATTAAACCTATGCTTTGAAGAGGTTTAGAGCATGTTTTAAGGAGTTTATACATGTAGGAAACATGTGGAATGATTAGGAAATGATTAAAGGTGAATTAGGGGTTGAAAACTGATCAAAAACTGTAAATTTTGACAGTTCCAGGGTTGGTCCGGGTTTGCAAATCGGTACGCAAACCCGGACCATAGCAAAAACAAGGCAGAAGGCCATCCCAGGGGGTGGTCCGAGTTTGTAAACCCGGACACAAACCCGGACGACACATAAAAATAGGCAGAAACTCATTTCCGGACTTGGTCCGGGTTTGTAGACCCGGACACAAACCCGGACCATGCTAATTTTGTACCAGAATGTGTTTTTAAGGTGGCTAATGATGGGGAAGTGAATGGTATTGGTTTTAGGAGTTGTTAAGGCCTTGTTTGATGATATTTAAAGGCCCTAAGAAGTGTAAACAAGTTTGAGAAGTCATTAAGAAAGTTGTAGGTTTAAGAGCATTAAGTTAAACTGAAACAACACAATGGGGTAAGTACGGGAGTAGTAGTTATTGATGTACCATGTGAGCATAGCATTAATAAAAATGTTTGAAACATGACCAGTGGAACAAATGTGAACCAAGGAACAAGGGAACACATGGTAAAGCTAACTCCGGTGAAAGGTATGATTTTCTCATGCCCCGTATGCTAACCGAGTTACGTTGATTTGTGTGCTGTATGCCGGCTAATCAAGACTAAAGCATGAAAACGGTTTATTGCCTTTCATTGTATGTCTTGTTGTATGTTGTATGAGCTAACCTTTCTCGATTGATTGTGTGGCTTACTTAGTGCGTAGACCAACTCATAGATGAGTCTTGTTGTGTAAGTGACTCGTAGTAAGAGTCATATTGTGAACTAATGGAATCATAGAAACGCACTAAACTAATAAACCAATAAACGCTAACGCAAACCAACGAACTCACTAGAATGTGAGAGAGTGTACGGGAGTAGTAACCTCTCGATAACGGTAGGAGAACCGAAATGAATAATCCATAAACAATAATTAGTGGTAGTATATAAGTAACCTCTATTAGAGGAATCGATGTTGGTGCAAGTCATGAACCATGAGAGTAGTAAAGAATGAAGAGGGATCTCCAAACCCCTTAGCAAATAGTCGACCCATTATGAGAGGACCCGATTGATGTAAGTGATGTCCCGAACATGAGAGTATTCGATAAGTTGGGGAAACCCTTGAACCTGAGAATACAAGACGGTGGCAATTCCTTAAGCTAGTGGAGGTTATCGAGAGAGATACTTCTAGGCTAATCAATGAGATTGTAAGATGCTCCAAGAGAGGAGTGTTGGGAATTTGAGTAGTCCGGTAGAAATGGACAATTGTATATTTGAGGAGCTAAGTGTATAGCTTTCGAATTTGTAGGCCCGGTGGCGAGTCTTGTGTATGACTCCGCCCAGAGACCAGAGTATTGAGTACTGAGTATTGAGTATGTATGAGTAAGGATTGAGTATGTATGAGTAAGTATTGAGTATTGAGTATGTATGAGTAAGTACGGAGTATTGAGTAGTGAGTATGCACAAGTATAGTAACGAGTATGGAGTAAGGAATGTGTGCGAGTAAGGTAATGAGCATTGAGTGATGAGTATGCAAGAGTAAAGTGATGAGTAGCGAGTGAAGAGTGAGTACGAGTAGGGTAATGGACATTGAACACAGTACGAACAGAGTAGTGAGTAATGTAACGAAGGAGAAATGAGTAAGTAACTAACACGAATGGTTGACTTTCGAATTGTATTCCCTAATAAGTGTTGAACCTTGTATATGTATGTAAGTGTTGTGATTGTATTGTTGTAGCAATAGTATGTATGTATGCATGTAAAATGAACTCCATGTATATCCGACCCAAAGTAGTCGGCGTACCGCGGTTAGCACGCGGTATATGCGAATTTCATATGCAGCGTAAGCTCACCCCCTAGGGGGAACGTTTTTAGTGTCCAGGTATTCGAAGATGACCACCGTTCGAGAGAGTAGGACGGGGACTGCTACGTAAGCATGTGTAGTTGTATAATAGGGATTGTATTTGTAATGTATTGTGAATTTGGAAGTCCAGACTGTATCGGTAAATTAAGGATTGTAGTAGACTCAGTACAGTATTGTATTGGAGTTGTATTTGAATTATGGTTGAGTAAGCAATGGGATGCAATGTATTGTGTAGAGCACTCGGTATATTCATATTCATCAGACCGATAGTATGTAGGATTGTAACTCGCCTTGTTAGTCACGTGGGTGACTAACGGCATTGTACACCCGCCGTTGTGTAGGTAATATCCGCTGCGAAGGTAAGTAATTGTACAGTAATGACGGTATTAGCGGAAGGGGTGTTACAAAAAGTGGTATCAGAGCGAAGTATCGCTCTGATGGATGAAATACCGAGTTTAGGAAAATACCGAGTTAGGAATTAGAGACTTAGGGCTAAGGGTTGAGTGTTAGCGTGTGAGGTACGCTAGTTAGGAACCCCCGGGTGATCCGGAAACCTACAACAACCATACCCGCCCTCCACGTCCCCCCGGTATTAAGTTGGGATAATAATGCCAAAGAGATGGAAAGACCTCTCACACTCGGGTAAAACCCGATCTGGCAGTTGCAAAAAAATAAACCTTATTAGAAAAAGAACCTGTCCTACGGTAGAGTCCAAGAACTGGAAGTCCCGAAGACGGTTCCCATTGGATGACGATGACCGCACTTAATGGCGGAGGATTGAAGACCCTAAATAAAGGATAATGGAATTTATGGCACCATGGGGCGACATGCTTCGCAGTTGCAAGAACCATGCGCAGCCAGCAAGAAAGGAAGCACAACCGCGCAGAGGAGCGAAAAAGATAGAGTAACAAGACCGAGACAAGAGAGTCTACGGACTGCAATGTTTGATAATACCAATAACGGTATACAAACCGACTAAGGAATTAGTCAAGGTTGGATTAACACCAAACCTACACGCCAAGAGGCCGTAATAACCGAACAACATAGTTCAGATGATGATGAAAGTATTCATACAACATACCCCTAGAGGACTAAAACGTGGTTCCTAAGGATAATACAAGTCTCGTTAACCACAGTGAAGGTGTGAGACACCCGAATTGACAACAACCATGTCAAGTACGCTGAGAAATGACTCAAGAGATTGATCACCAAGGTCAAAGGACCAAAGGAAGATCTAATAAGACCACCAAATATGGATGGAAACAATACCGTAACCGGTATACGTTAACTGAAAAATAGCCTACCCGCGCACTTGCCTAGGGCAAGTGCAGCAACTACAAGACGGTTGGAAGACTTTTAACAACCCACTAGTACCTACTAAAGTACCACCATAAGGATTGAAGCAAATACAGCACTAATCCTAAGAAATTGAAACAATGAAACCTTGGAAAGGCCTAACGGCCCGACCATTGTATCAAGAACATACCAGTCAGCAAGAAGCTGGACTTGGTCAAGACCTCAGACATGGCAACACCATGAAGAACTTCTTTTAACGCTGAACTATTATTTCAAAACTCAAATTTTCTTTCAAAACCACAAACCCTTCTTTTAAACCTTGGATTTTTAAAACCAAACCGACGGAATTTCGGTGAGTATCATAGGATGATACAAGAAGAGTTGACAATAGAATACTTCACCTAGGCGTGTGACGAACACTACGAGTGTACCCAAATACGGGATGTGGGACGACCGCGCTCCGAAGGAGCTTACGGGCCTGACAGATAGTTAGGTAAGTGGTAACGTACCAACAAGGTACCCCACGTATGTATACATGTAGTGTACGAAATATGGGAAGTAGTCAACTCCGTTCTACGGACCATAAGTAAATTCAAACCAGAACATTTGGATACCTCAAACGAGCAAAGGGGACTCAGATAAGCTTACAAGCTAAGGAGTCAGAAACTCACTCCAGGAGAACCATTGAGAGTTAAAAGTGCAAGAAGCACTAACAACGGAACAAGACTTGGATATGTCTCGAAGATATTGAAGTAAAGCATGATAACTGGAAGGAATACCCAGTCTAAACACTGTAAGGCAAATGCCTAACATTAACACATAAGTGTTCAACGAACGGGATGGAGTTCCCAGGACAACTACCACAAACACACAGGGTGGCCACATAAGTACCGAGAAATACCATTCATCACGAAGGGAATATCAAACCCGTTATAACATAAGGAAAAACACCAATGGTCTACCCGAAGAACGGGAGACGTTATAACCCTCAACGGATAACTCAGATCCAGAACCGCAAGGTTGGATGACAAACTAGACACACTCATAAATGTCAGCCAGATGCAATAGCATGATTAATAATACCCGGGAGCAATCCATAAAGGGTATCAAGTCAACACAATTGAACGAAATATCGTGATAAGAACACCACAATTGGAACGAACATTCGGTTAGAACACCGAAGGGATCCCACTTGACGGGGATACCCTAAATTAATAAATGATACCGATCAACACCAAGATACTAAAAGGGTCTCCAACAAACGGAAGCATGATGAAACGATCTTATCATGGAGCCCAGTATCACCTCCAAACCCAGTGATGGCTTACGGGAGGTAACCACTTGCGAACAGCTGTGATGAGCAAAGCTCTAGGCAATATGGCTAGTAGGCCATGGAATTATTACCATACACAACCCAACGGTTGCAAAACCCATTGTGAACCATATGGAAAGTGGTCAAGGACGACACGAATAAAAGGTTAACAACCAATGAGCAAGGATACCCCTCATAAATGTGAGACCGCAAGGGCGGTGAACACATGGATCCCAAGAAGAGGATACCATTAATAAATGTCTGAAAACATATCCCTTTCAGAACTACTAATGTAGTGAAGCCTGAGCATACAACTATTGCCAAGCAATGTAAAATAAGCTTCAATAGCAATTGTTGACAACCAAGGAGTAATCAATTTAGAAGGAACACGATATGTGGGAATGTAAAGTATAAGTAAATAACACTCAAGGAGCTCAGAAGTATAAACACCAAAACATGGTATAAATGGTGAAAATGCATGAGCTGAAGCTAGCAGCAGCGGATGCCATGTAAACCAATATTGTAGAATAAGTAAGAGCATGGTGCGCAGTAGGCGACCAATGAAAGAATAATCACCCAATGCTACGGAGTTGTGAATATGAGATAGTGGACAGACCGGGCAATAAGCTAGGAGTCTGCACCAGATGATGAAGCACCACACGAAGAAGTAATATACATTCCTATCGCGATCACATGAGAGATTTACTGCCAAGGGTTTACGCCTCTACACTCTGTAGGACTGAGTGTTTTGGTATTGCACTTGTGCAGTTAATGATCTAGTGGGATAACTAGGAATATGGAAATGTAAATCGTAGTAAATTCTTTCTGTCACCAATGAACACGACATAAGCCAGTTAAGCAAAAGCTTAGAAACAAACCGTGCGGCCTAAGGCCAAAGAAGCACGAAGTGTGTGGAACACACCTACAATCACAAGATGTGAATTCCATTGGAATAAAAAGTGAAAGGAGACTTAAGAAAGTCACTACAACCAACGCATAGAAAATGCAAGGTCATACGAGTAAAGAACACTTGTACCAAACAAAATAGTGAGCAGAATTCTGAAGCCACTGACAACAGAGGAAGCACTACAACTAAGTAGTGGCTTAACCCCACCCGACAATAAGTCGGAGGAACCAAGTGAATGATCACTACAAAACACAACAATATGTATGTAGATTGCCAGAGAGCTAGTTATAAATCTAAAACTCATTGAGTTCCACACGGTAAAAGAATACCACGCTTGATGGAATAAACCTTATTCCCACAAAAGAGGGTTAAAAAGGTGATGTGTAGCACGTTAAAGATAACAAGAAGGGCGAATAACCCAAGTTATCAGGGTCACGCAGCAGAAGCTAGTGGGCCCAGAATTCTAAGTGAAATACACCTAGTGAATAAAAGGTTAATCATCAATGCCTTAAAGCCATTTAGGCATGAACTGAACCCGGTTAAGAGTTAAATAAACTCCGATGAAAATTCTTGATGTAGGGACTAACCGGTAATACGGTTAAGACCCATTGATCAAGGAACATTGTATAATAGACCGCATGGAAGCTCAACCACTCCATGACGGCTGAATGCCTTCGACCAATGTTCAACATTGACACATGGTAGATTACGTGGGTGTAATCCCTTTTAAGGGGGGTAGAGCGAAACCGCAAAATGTATGTTTTACGTGATATGTGCGTAAACTACAATGCGTATAGCGCAAGAGAATTCATTTTGATGGTTGATACTTATATTACACAAACATTTGTATTCACTCATCGGGTAATTGTAGTTATTTGAGAAGTAAGTATAGGAAAAAGGAGTAGGGAAACTCCAGGGGAATGAGAACCCGATTGGTAATAGTATGAGGAATGAGTATGTATGGGAGACTTGAGGAGTACAAATCAGTATGGAACCGATGTATGTAATGAGTATAAATCGGTACGAAGCCGATGTATTTTATGAGTATAAATTTGGTATAGAAAATTAATGGGATATTATACCCATGAATTTCTTAAGTATAGTAGTTGGAGAAGATGTAGTAATAATTGGTGAGATGATTAGTAAGTAGGTAAGTGAATCATACGAATTGGAAAATGTATGTGTGTGATTATGAGTAGCAAGATTAAAAAGATAGAAAACGAAATAATGTTTGACGATTTGTCTGTTTGGAATGGAGGTGGGAGGTGGAACTTGGCTTGCTAGCGATCAAGGGAAACCAAACACAAATTGGGGTGGAAGGATAATTCAACACCAATGCTGATCACATTGGGGTTGAAGGACTCTGGAAGCTCCCCTTAAGTGGTCGTAGAAATAACACTAGTAATAGGTATAATCATCATAAATGGAATTTGGGAGATGTATGCAAGTTTTCAAAATGAATTTCCAAAACTAATTTGGTACTATGTTTTCTTCAAACTCAGAATGAGGATCGGTTTTGAAACCGCTCCCACGGGCGCTAGTGGATCTTCCATGCCTAGGCACGGGTATCCGGTCGAAACCATAGGAGGAGAAGCTAGTTTTGAGTCGGTGGGAGTGTTGATTAGTTTTGAAACCACTACACCGTTTGTGCGGTGATAGTGTATGTTTTGTATTTTTCCAAGGGCATGGGGCAGCGTAGTCCCGAGTAAGTATGAGTAAGTATGAGTAAGTAAGTATGAGTAAGTGCCCGAGGATCTCTATATGTGCAAATGAATTTGATCTGAACCAAAGGACCGTAGAGCCAGAAAGTGTAAGTGCTCAAGTCATGAAGGCCGTGAACCAGAAAGCGTAAGTGTTCAAAAGTGACCGGTACCTGAGGGATCGCTTGACATGGGAGAGGATGGTACCTCATTTATCTGCGGACGGACCCCATTGAGAGCTTGTAACGGATATTTTTGATTGCTATGCATGCTGTGACATGCTGTTTGGATGTGTAGTATGCATCATGTCAGACATTTGGAGTTTGACAGAGTTATATGTAGAGGTCATAACCTTAGCATAGAATACGTATGTGAGTAACAATATTAGATTCACCAACTTTGAGGGCAAAGTTCTTTAAGGGGGGTAGATTGAAATACCCCGAACTTAAATATGGTGATTAAATTATTCTAATATGTTATTTAAGGGCCTAATAGTGCCTAAGTAATTTTGGTAGGGAAAATAAATCCAAAAGAAATAAAGAAACACTTTAAAAAGCGAAAAACGCTTAGGAAGCGTTAAATAACCATAGGAGGTATGAGACCACGGTTAGCGTATTATGTGGATTCATAGGGCTTAATAAGACCAAAATAATATATGGGAACAACTCCCGAAGAAAACGGATCCAAATAATGTATTAAAACGCTAATAGAGCTTTAGCGCACGTTTTTCGAGAAAACCCGAAAACGTGATTTTAAGTGGTTTAACGAACCCGTAAAAATTATAAATCATTAAATAACAATAATTAAGCATTAATGGAAGCTTAATAGCCAATAAAAATAAAGAAACGAGAAAATTCCAGAAATGGGCCCGATTAGTGAATAGTACCTAAACCGGGTAAAATAACGAGCGTTTTCTGTAAAAGACGAAAAATGCTCTAGCATGTATTACTGTGTGGGGCCAGTTTCTAATGAGTTAAATAACTCCCTCACACACACACACACACTAGACTAGTTAATTAAATAAAGAAGTCAAAAAGGCAAAAAGCAAAAAGTGAACTAATACCCACTTTCCCTCTCTCTCCTCTATTTTCCCATTCTCCTCATGTACTGCTCCCTCCTTCCTCCTTCCGATTCCTCTCTTCTTCTCTCTCTGTACTGAAGCGATTTTGAAGCTCCATCCATGGCTTCCCTTCTTTCCAAGCTGCCCAAGCCACACCACAACTCCAAATCAAAAACAAATTACATATTCTTGCTCCTCTCCTCAAGCGCTTCATTTCTATCTTTTCAAAATCCCCATTGGTGAAAGTTCATCTCCATCGGCTTTTCTCATTTGAAGAGAAAATGGCACCACGTTGTAGCTAGGAGTCTCCTCTCTCCATTAAGGTAAAGATCTCCATGAAAACTTCATGTTTTCTCCATCACTCTTCATAACTGATTTTTACCCCTATGTAATGCCTTGTTTTCTCTCTCTCTCTTTTGAGCATCGATTTCACGTTGCAATGGTGGTGGATTCTTCTTCTTGAACCAAGGGCTAAAACCCCTCCTAAAACACCCCAAAGGTAAACCCTAGAAAACTTGCTTAAACATTTCTATGAACTAGCATTAATTAAAGGGTTAGAATGTTAATTATACTTGTTTTATGTGCTTTGGGTGATGGGAATGGAGTTTGGCAACTCCATTCCCCATGTGACCGATTTGTGCAAGAAAAAGAGGAGAAGAAATGGAAAAGAAATGAAGGAATTTAAAAGCTCAAGGTAAGAGCTCCTTCTTAATGCTTAATTTTGATGCATTAGAGTAATGGGAATGGGTGAACAAATAAAGAACCTAAACTATTGCATTAGTATTGTAGTTTGTGGAAGTTTGAGTATTTATGGGCTTGTGTTCGGATTGTAGGCCTTAGAGCAAAATAAATTGTGTATGTGTATTAGTATGGTGGATTGAGGAAGTAGTAATGTATTGGTATTGTAATTGAGGAAGTATTGGTGTATTGAGGTTTTGTATGTGTGCTGGTAGGACCCTTGTGGTTTGGCTAGTTTTAGGTTGAATTAAATGGTGGTATGAGTTTTGGGTGATGTTAGAAAAGTAGCCAAGTTATGGCAAAATTTGTGTAGGGATTTAAGTGGTTTGAGTGGTATTGTGAGTAAGGAATGACCTAGAGAAACTAGGTGTTGATGGAGATTGAATGGGGTTAGGAAATCACCATGGAAATACTTATTTAAGGAGGGAAGAATGATGCAAGAAAATCTGTAGCAGTGGAGTTGTTTAAGTGCTTTGGGAGTTTTAGAAAAGAATGAGAATTTAAGGCCTTAAGAGTAGGCATGAACCTTAGCCTGAAGAGTGCATTGTCTTGCAATGTTTGGAATGGTTAAATAGAGTGAAAACAATAATGCAAGTACCAAGGGGTGAAAATCTGTAGCACAAGTGTGCATAAGTGTAACAGAGAAAGAGAAATTCATGAATTTGAGCAAGAATTTGAGTAGGGATTAAACCTATGCTTTGAAGAGGTTTAGAGCATGTTTTAAGGAGTTTAAACATGTAGGAAACATGTGGAATGATTAGGAAATGATTAGAGGTGAATTAGGGGTTGAAAACTGATCAAAAACTGTAAATTTTAACAGTTCCAGGGTTGGTCCGGGTTTGCAAATTGGTACGCAAACCCGGACCATAGCAAAAACAAGGCAGAAGGCCATCCCAGGGGGTGGTCCGGGTTTGTAAACCCGGACACAAACCCGGACCACAATAAACATAGGGGGAAACTCATTTCGGACTTGGTCCGGGTTTGTAGACCCGGACACAAACCCGGACCAAGCTAATTTTGTACCAGAATGTGTTTTTAAGGTGGCTAATGATGGGGAAGTGAATGGTATTGGTTTTAGGAGTTGTTAAGGCCTTGTTTGATGATATTTAAAGGCCCTAAGAAGTGTAAACAAGTTTGAGAAGTCATTAAGAAAGTTGTAGGTTTAAGAGCATTAAGTTAAACCGAAACAACGGACAATGGGGTAAGTACGGTAGTAGTAGTTATTGATGTACCATGTGAGCATAGCATTAATTACAAATGTTTGAAACATTACCAGTGGAACAAATGTGAACCAAGGAACAAGGGAACACATGGTAAAGCTAACTCCGGTGAAAGGTATGATTTTCTCATGCCCCGTATGCTAACCGAGTTACGTTGATTTGTGTGTTGTATGCCGGCTAATCAAGACTAAAGCATGAAAACGGCTTATTGCCTTTCATTGTATGTCTTGCTGTATGTTGTATGAGCTAACATTTCTCGATTGATTGTGTGGCTTACTTAGTGCGTAGACCGACTCATAGCTGAGTCTTGTTGTGTAAGTGACTCGTAGTAAGAGTCATATTGTGAACTAATGGAATCATAGAAACGCACTAAACTAATAAACCAATAAACGCTAATGCAAACCAATGAACTCACTAGAATGTGAGAGAGTGTACGGGAGTAGTAACCTCCCGATAACGGTAGGAGAACCGAAATGAATAATCCATAAACAATAATTAGTGGTAGTATATAAGTAACCTCTATTAGAGGAATCGATGTTGGTGCAAGTCATGAACCATGAGAGTAGTAAAGAATGAAGAGGGATCTCCAAACCCCTTAGGAAATAGTTGACCCATTATGAGAGGACCCGACTGATGTAAGTGATGTCCCGAACATGAGAGTATTCGATACGTTGGGGAAACCCTTAAACCTGAGAATACGAGACGGTGGCAATTCCCTAAGCTAGTGGAGGTTATCGAGAGAGATACTTCTAGGCTGATCCATGAGATTGTAAGATGCTCCAAGAGAGGAGTGTTGGGAATTTGAGTAGTCCGGTAGAAATGGACAATTGTATATTTGAGGAACTAAGTGTATAGCTTTCGAATTTGTAGGCCCGGTGGCGAGTCTTGTGTATGACTCCGCCCAGAGACCAGAGTATTGAGTACTGAGTATTGAGTATGTATGAGTAAGGATTGAGTATTGAGTATGTATGAGTAAGTATTGAGTATTGAGTATGTGTATGAGTAAGTACGGAGTATTGAGCAGTGAGTATGCACAAGTATAGTAACGAGTATGGAGTAAGGAATGTGTGCGAGTAAGGTAATGAGCATTGAGTGATGAGTATGCAAGAGTAAAGTGATGAGTAGCGAGTGAAGAGTGAGTACGAGTAGGGTAACGGACATTGAACTTAGTACGAACAAAGTAGTGAGTAATGTAACGAATGAGAAATGAGTATGTAACTAACACGAATGGTTGACTTTCGAATTGTATTCCCTAATAAGTGTTGAACCTTGTATATGTATGTAAGTGTTGTGATTGTATTGTTGTAGCAATAGTATGTATGTATGCATGTAAAATGAACTCCATGTATATCCGACCCAAAGTAGTCGGCGTACCGCGGTTAGCACGCGGTATATGCGAATTTCATATGCAGCGTAAGCTGACCCCCTAGGGGGAACGTTTTTAGTGTCCAGGTATTCGAAGATGACCACCGTTCGAGAGAGTAGGACGGGGACTGCTACGTAAGCATGGGTAGTTGTAGAATAGGGATTGTATTTGTAATGTATTGTGAATTTGGAAGTCCAGACTGTATCGGTAAATTAAGGATTGTAGTAGACTCGGTATAGTATTGTATTGGAGTTGTATTTGAATTATGGTTGAGTTAGCAATGGGATGCAATGTATTGTGTAGAGCACTCGGTATGTTCATATTCATCAGACCGATAGTATGTAGGATTGTAACTAGCCTTGTTAGTCACGTGGGTGACTAACGGCATTGTACACCCGCCGTTGTGTAGGTAATATCCGCTGCGAAGGTAAGTAATTGTACAGTAATGACGGTATTAGCGGTAGGGGTGTTACAGTCGATGACATGATTCGTGAGCATAGAGATGCTTACCGACAGAGATGTCAGGAGTCCAAGGTTGGTTTAGTGGCTGATGGTGACAATTGCTCGCAATCCAACTCTAGTGCTTGTTCCAAAAGGAGTACTGGGAGTAAGAAAGGTTTTATCGACTTTAGCAAATTCTCTCGTGTTAGCAAGGTTGCTAGTAGTGGCAGGAGAAAAGGAAAAGTGAAAAGCTAGGGAGCTGAGTGTTATGATCGATTGTAAGGGTAAATCTGCTTAGGTATGGACTATTTTTGGTAGTTTTGATGTCATGTTTTTATTCCCGCTTATGCGATTCTTTAGGCCTTCTGCCCCATTTATTAAAAAAAATATGAATCCCGACCTTGAGTCTGAGAGAAAGAGAAAAGATTTTGTTAATTAGCTAGCAACAAATATGTTAATGTGGTTGTGGTACTGTGTCGGTTTTTTGGAACCAGGTTATCGTACATCAAAAAAACGTGTTACATATATACAAAAAATAAGCGCAGTACTATTGGTCCCCTCATAATCGTATGCTTGTGAAACACCCCCCCCAACAATCAATCACATAAAATCATAAGCGCGAGGAGACTATTCGAAGTTAACGCGTTATATAATTCGGACATAAAATAATGTATGAACAATTAAGTTCAGTATATACCTGTGCGAAAACACGACAACGTAACATGTTAATGTAGTCACGTACCTATATATGTATGAATATGAAAACACATGTACGTAACGTTACGGTACTAAACGTTGTAATAATTAATAACGTCGCATAGTTATGTATAACTAAAACGATACAAAATAAAAGGTCGTATACATAACGTAACGAAAATTAAGTGGTCACGTATCTAGCTAGTAACGCGATATTATATGGTCTTACATATATAAATAAGCATGTATAACTTATACAAAAAAAGAAGAAAAAGGAGCAAAGACGCTTCCGCTGAGGTTCGAACCCCGTACCTCTCGTATACCCCCTGAACGTCTTAACCGGCTGAGCTGTGCTCAAATTCGGTAACTTATACCCACGAATAAAAACTAGTAATATGTCAACTAAGCTAACTAAACAAAAAAAAAAGAGAATCAGACACGCCATCAGCACCGGTTTCTTCTTCCTCGATGCAGTGCCTCTGTAATATCAGTTCTTCCTCCTCCACGACAGAATTGCTGTCTATTTTTTTTTCCCAGTCGCCCATACTCCTTGTAGTTAGAGACCACAAGCGGGACATGTCCCCCCTTGGAATTCCACAAAAGCGGACAAGCAATCAGGCCCTGTTTCCTCTCCCAAACTCTCACGACCATAGGAATCAGTAGTAACAAGCAGCTTATTAAAAGCCCACGCCCCCTTAGTCCCTCTTATCTGTTAGACCGTGGCTCCAGTTCTGCAAACCAGAAACAAGAAACATGAAACAGCAAGGTAAGATGTGATCAACTTCTGAATCGTTCCTCCTGCATCAAGTAACTCACGCCTTGCTCTTGGCCCTTGCATGTTTGGTCAGGCAAAACTATAAGTTGCTGATAGTTGTGACAAACAAACCAGACTAGCGACCAGGTAACTCTGTAGCAAATTCTTGTGCATTTCGGCTTCTGTTTCTATTCTAGAAAAAAAAAGAGAAGAAACTCTAATTCATGGCCGCTAATTGCTGTCTCATTTTCATACATCAGCCCCTCTGATATTCCTACAAAGGAATGCACCGAAACTCCACGAATAACCATCCCACTGCTGAAGCATGATTTGAGGTAAGGCCAAGAGTTCAAAGCCTGAGAGTTTTTACATTGTGCCAAAGTCAACCAGGGAGAACCAGCTACAAAACAGAAAAGAAAAGAAACGAACGCAAGGTAGGAAACTTCTGTTCTGGTAAGAGCATTTTCATTCATGATGTTCGGAGGAGTAAAAACTGCTTAAGGAAACTGGTTTAACGCACTAAAAGTGGAATTGAACATAGAAATGCTGAAGTTGTAATTTCAGTCCCGCACTTCCTGTCCTCTATATAACTGAATTTAAGAGGAGTTAGTAGTGGTGTGTTGGGTTAGTCCTGAAGCTAAAACTTTGTTAACACAGCAACAAACTAAGTTGGTAAATACTTTGTGGGGAATTAGAAGACAGTTAAGGAACTGAAGGAAGGATTTAAAGAAGTAGAAGTACACAGATATGATTTCAGTTTTACAGTTCCCTTTTTCAGTTCTGTACAAAGAAGTTCAGAGGTGTCATCAATATTGTTCTGGGTTTGTTTTGAGTCTAAAATCTTGGTAAAGCCTTTGGCTAACTGGGTAAGCAATTTAGGGAAGTAAAAACCAGATTAAAGAACATAAGGGAAACAATTGAAAAGAAGTGCATCAGTTTAGCGTTTTAGTTTTGTTTTTCAGTTTCAGGGATTTTCTAGTTCCAGTATACAGATGATTCTGTAACATCAGTAAAGTTGTTAGTTGAAGATCGTAACCCAACAAGAGGGAGGGGATAGAGGTCAATCCAAGTAAAAAGGAAAAATAGAAATAAAGACATAACAGTGTCTGTTTCAGTGTTTGCATTTTCAGTTCTGGTTTCTAGGATTTCATGTTGTGTAAGAAGTTTCGGTAGCTTTAACTTAGTGCCTTGGGTTGTTTAGAATTAAAACTGCAATTAAATACATAACTAAGTAACTCAACAAGCTGAGGAAACTAGGTGATAGATTAGATAGAAGCACAAAGCAACTGAAAGGTAAAGATGGAAAGTAACCATAACAGATTTTCTATTTTGTCTTGCAGATTTCATCAGTTCTGTATAGTGAGTTTTAGTGGCCTTAATAATGTTGATTTAGGGTTGTTCTTGAAGTAAAATTGTGAGAACCACTTAGTGAATGAGGAAGTAACTTGGGAAACTGGAAACAAGATTCGTGAGCAAACGAATCATAAAGCTCAGTCATAGTTTCAGTTTTGCAGTTTTTCAGTTTTTCAGTCTCTAGTTCAGAATGATGATAATTCTGTAACATTAGCAAGTTGTTTTGGGTGGTTTGGAGTGTATAGTCTTGACAAAAACACTTAACTACGTGAGTGAATAAAGTGGGAGAAAATTGAGAGTTGAACTCATGGATAAGGAAGGATAAAGAATAAGGTATCAGTTTTTATACTTTTTGTTTTACTGCAGCAGTACAGCTCGGTACAATGGATTTTTGTGGCAGTAACAACAATGTCGTGGGCTTATTTTGAGGGTAGAATCGTATTAAGACCTCTAACTAAGAAGCAAAATAACTTGGGAAAAGAGAAACTGAAGAACCAGATTAGTAAGCAATAGGAAAGAAATGCATTAGTTCAAGATTCCTGTTTTCTTTCAGTTACAGTTTATGTTTCAATTACAGTTTAATGAAGTTGCAGTAGTTTTTACTAGTTGCCTCAGGTCTGAGTAGGGGATTAAAAATTGTATTAAGATAACTAACTAAGTAGTCATACCATCTAGGGGAAACCTGAAGGCAGATTAGAGAGTAAAAAGAAAACCATAGAAGAGGATACCTTAATTTTAGATTTCAGTTTTCTAGTTTTCTATGTAGGAATGAGTCTAGTAGAAATGTCAATTGTTTTAGGTGGTTGTTAAGTTAAAAAAAAAAAAACTACTCACACGATTAACCAAGTGCCTACTTAATTTGGGAGTGCACTTAAAGTCAGCTTATTAAACAGACAAACTACAATAAGAAAAGAACATGGATCAGTGTTTATGATTCAGTTTTTCAGATCTCAGTGTTCTGTGTCTAGAATTTTCTTGGACATTGTCTAGTCTGTTTTGAGTCTGTGCTTGAATTCTAACCTTTTATAACACACTCAATCATGTTAGCCAATGCGGTGGGAGAATCTGGGAAAAACAAAACAGAAAACAAAGAAAAGAGATAGGAAGATGATTTAGCAGTTGTGTTAGATTTTATTTGGTTCTGTGCAAGTGAGCTTTCAGGGTTGTTACCACGTTAAGTTGGGTCTGCGTCAAATTTATAAGCTGGGTAATACACTTAAGAAAGTCACAAACACCTTGGGGAAGGGTTAGAAGTCAGTTTGATCGATTAAGAAAGTGAAGAAGAAAATGCTCAAGTGTTGCCTCAGTTTTCCTAAGCTAGTGTTCTGTGTATAACTTTGCACAGAGGAATTTGATGGGATTGTGGTGAATTGCTAATGAAGCTGAAACACCTATATATACCTTAGTAAGTTTGTAAGTGCATGGGGTAAACCAGAAAACAAATTAAAAGGCAGATGAATAACAAACAGTAGAGAAACAGAAGGAATGTATCAGTTCCAGATTTCAGTCCTATAGTTCTCGGTTTCAGGATACACACATTTCAGAGCATTGATAAAGTTGCTTTGGGTTTGTTCCTAAGTTTAAAATCTTTATACACATTATCTAAGTGGGTACAATGTTGGGAGGAGTTGTAAGTCAGCTTGGAAACCAGACAGAGGACAAACTGGGAGGATATATCAGTTATGACTTTAGTTTCAGTTTTAGAATCTTGCTGATTCTGTGTATTTGGATACAGAAGTTAGGTGAGTGCTTTATTGGTTGAGTGTTGAGTTTAAAACATTATTAACATCTATAGCTAGTGGGTCATACAGTGGGAAAGCATGGAACATCGGTTGAACCAAATAGAAACGTGAATCAAGGGGTTATAAGGATAGTGGTTTAAGTTTCGGTAAAGAGATTTGTAACTCCTGTACAATTGATCTACAGAGGTATTAAGAGTGTGGGATTAGTCTAATAACGAACCCAAAATACAACTAACACAAGTAACTAGGTTGGTAAAAATTTCGTGGGAGGATTACATATCAGTAGACACATTAAAAAGAGCTTAGGCAAGGGGTAACACTGATATTATGTGATAGTTTTATAAATCTTAGGACTTCTGTATAACCATGTTTTTAGGAGCTTTCTAAAGATTATATCACTATGATAATAGCTTTAAAACCTTGCTAACCTATGTAGCTAAGGAGGGAGTACACTTTAGACAAGTTAAACCCATCTTATATAAACTTGTTACAGGGTTAGCGCTTTGTATACTCTAAAACGTTAGCTAGAAGAAAGAACTTAGTTAACTTGTGAGTTGGCAATGTGAATGTCCTAGGAGTAAGATAAGCCTTGGATTAATGCTTGGGAAGCTTCTAAAGGTTAATATAAACTAAGCACTTAAGGACCCACCTAGAGAATTGCACATGTTAATATAGAATAAGCTAGGAAAAATGTCACAACGGTTGTGCATGAAATCATAAAACTGACAAGTTGTGTTGATTAACATTAGGGCCATAACGACTGCCAACTGGGACCCCGTGTGTGAGACAACCTTTCCTTCTGAATAAGGTATGGACATGTGTGGTTCGTATGTTGCCGTGTTACACGGCTTGTTTGTTGTGTGCCTTGTGTGTGAAAATGACCATAAGATTAAAGCATGAAATTGGATTGCTTGCCTATCTTGCCTATATGATTGTTATATCGTTGTTGCATATTACTTGCGCTCACATAGTAGTTTAGTCCCTTTCTCGTTATGGAACTTTGAGATGAAACACAACGAACTATGTAAACAAAGAAAATATAAAGGGAAAACTCCTCTTTAACTATAGAGGACCGCTAATGACACCCACCATGGTGTCGAGATTATAATGATAATGAAAAGTAAAATACCAACTGGTGAAACACGAGAATAACCCGGGAAGACAACAGCTCGGGCCGCGCGGTATGAAAGATTGGGAGTTGGCATCTGCATTAGATCCTTCGACCGTCTATGGTGGAACATATTTTGGGGTCCCTGGGTGACCCTGCTTTCTCAGCACATCCTGTGGTCTAGAGGTGACCTCTCTTTCTCGACCCTTGGCGTCGGGAATGGAGGATTGGCATTTGGTGGAGCATTTATCCTGGAGTCTAGAGGCGACTCCGCTTTCTCGACGGATGACGCCGGGAATGGAGGAATTTGCTATGGAGGAGAAGTCCTCCAACGTGCGGTGATAAAAGAATTCACAAATAATCACTAGTAGAAAAAATGTTTTTAATGACGGCGTTTAAACCACGGTTAAGTGGAAAACCGTGGTTTAAAGTTTATAAACCACGGTTTTAATGAAAACCGTCGTTTACGGTGCATTCCAGAGCGCATATACCACGGTTTTTCCGGAACCATCGTATATAGGTTAGTTATATACCACGGTTTTCAGGGGAACCGTGGTATATAGTACATGCCGGAGTGAATATACCACGGTTCTTCAAGAACCGTCGTATATAAGGTGCCTATATACCACGGTTCCTAGGCAACCGTCATTTATATTGCACATCTTGCTATATTAAACCACGGTTTTTTTTATCAACCGTGGTATATAATCAAGGCGGGAATTTTAATTTTCGGCCGAAATTTAACACGGCGCTTTCTCTCTATTCTCATATATGTCGACGCACTCTTCTTCTTCATTCTCTTCACGGTAATTTTGGAACCCAAACCGACGAGCTCTGCAACTCTTCTTCATTCTCTTCAACCTCACGATAATTTTGGAACCCAAACCAACGAACATGCTCTGCAACTATTCTTCATTCTCTTCAACTAGCTCACGGTAATTTTTGCAATCCTAAACCGCGAACAAGGAACATGCTCTTCCTCACTCATTCTCTTGTTTTTCGGTAATTTTGCAGCTTACACTTGCGAACAAGGAACATGCTCGTCCTCACTCACTCATTCTCACTGTAATTTTCGCAACATAACCGGCGAACAAGGTACATGACCTACACCTCCGTTCTTCATTCTCTTCAACTTCACGGTAATTTTGCAACCCACCGAACAAGGAACATACTACGCCATTCTTCACTCATTATTTTGCAACCATAAATCGTAAACAAGGAACACACATGTTCTAGCCTCTCATTCTCTTCTGTGCTGTGTTTGATATCTGTGAAGCGGCGCTTCTGAATCGCAGGCGATTTTGAAAAAATTTCATAGACTATAAACCACGGTTATATGTATAACCGTGGTTTCTTCGTTGATTTTATAGATAATAAACCACGGTTTTGACCTTTAACCGTCGTATAAAAGAGCTTTATACCACAGTTCTCTCCTTAACCGTCGTTTAAAATCGTTGAGGACTGCGTCCAAAAACGGTCTTAAACGACGGTTAAGGAGAGAACCGTGGTATAAAGTCTACTTTTATACCACGGTTATCAACCGTGGTATATAGACAATTTTCTATATGCGACGGGAGCATAAACCACGGTTTCTAACCGTGGTATATAAGCAAAATAACCGTGGTTTAAAACATTTTTTCCACTAGTGAATCCTTAAAGAAACAAGGAGAGATTGGCACCTACTTGATATGGTCACGGGATCTAACTATATCCCCAAACCTAGTGCAAGGAAAGAGAAAGAAATTACACATTATGAAAACAAGAGAAAAGAAATATAATCACACAATGCTCGAATGATCCCATAGTGAGGATCAGGAGTATAACGTACCTATGCACATGTTTTATTATGTACATTATTGTTGTTGCGATACTAGCAGCTTGTAGTGCTTGGTTGTGTGTTTGATGTGGCTATGACGCCAGTATGTTATGCTTGGTTGTTTGTTGTTAATGCTTTGCTACCTTTGAGTGGGTATGAAACCATGATGTATTGTGGCCTGTTTTACTGCTTTATTATAGCATGTAAATTGACTTAATAATATTCAACCAAGTAGTCGTGTACCCCGGCAACATACGGGCTACACACGTACATACTCAGCGTAGTTTGCTGAGTCCTTTACAACCTAATTTTTACAGGTATTGAACCGGACGATAACGGAGCGTAGGCGAGATGGCTACCATGGGGGTAGTCCATCAGGGCATAATTCTTGAGTTGTAGTAGTATGCTTGATTTATGGGTTGTTACTACACCCGAGATGTAATTTTCAGTTTATGATTTGGTAGTACTGTTGTAGACACTCGGTATTCGGAATTGTATCTTGTATTGTATATGAGTTTTGGTTGAGGGCTGTTTCAAGTCATCATAAGACCAGTGCCATAAGACTCAAATCTAGTTCGTTGTGAATATAACCACAACCCAGTACAAGACCTTTCAACAGTAGTAGGTCTAAGTGGTATCATAACCTCTAATTAATAATTCCACTCAACTGCAGCAAATGAATAGCAACCATGACCGAATACAGTCAAATTTGGAACTCCATGGTTACGTAACAACCAACAAATACCTAAACTTCGTAAGTTCATACCAAAGTTTAACGGAGATACATCCGACATAAACCTGCAAGTAGGGTTCCAAACATAAGATATATATATTTCGTATATTCTAAAATCAGTTTACCAGCGCACGGTATTATTGAAATCACAAACGTCGCCACACAAATTTGGCCTCCCAAGTAAATATCTAAATGGCCATATATAATGCGACTAGTGCGAAATATCCTTCCAAACATACTACATATTAAGGAACACTAAACATGATTTACCAAATCATAGGTACCAATGTACATACATGCATACCAGAAAAGACAAGATACCAATAAAACCCAAGGAGTAAATAGGGTTCATTTAAAGAAGTACATGAATAATAAGTCAACCATACCTAACTCGAGTTAACAATACAACTAAACGAACAAAAATAAATATTGGAACCTCAGGGGTGATAATTACCGAATACTTACCACTAGATTGATGGATCAAGGAAAGTAAAAAGGCTAGACTACTTCAAGTAAGATGAGCACAAAAAAAAAATAACAATGAGGAAGTAACCGAAGGGTTACAAGACCCAAAAGGGGTTGAGATGGAAACCGAACTAAATAAGTTGGATTTGACAAATCAAATACTTAGGTGTAATTGGGTATTGAATTTTAAAAAAATATATAAATGAGATTAAAGAACCAATAGAAGGATAAATTAATGGGTTAAAATAAATAAAGAATCATGTTGTAAATATTAACTCGTAAGTGTTGAGGATAATAGTAATAACATAAGGATTTGGAAGTATACCATTGTATACCCTATTGACTAACACTAGAATTTATGAGACCACATGTATAAAGAAAATGAACATGGACACGTATATACATATGGTACGAAGATTGGGATGAAGGGAAATATAACTGTATGTACCAATATACCGTTAAATCTATGAAAACAATCATATGGGGATATATATATATATAGGTCAAAAGGGTATTGAAGTACAATTATGACCTTGGAATTGATGGCACATAAGTGTATATATTGTGGATACAAGAATGAGCGAATATATATATTGTACACATCTAGGTGTATATATAGTTGGAGAATTCAAGGAAATTAATAAAGGTTTAGATATTAATACTAACCTATGAATTGATTACTAGATGACTAGAGACAAGTGGGATAAAAGTTCGAATTTGACTAATTGATTGGTTGTTTAAAGCGATCGTGCAAGGTTGAACTTGACCCTGGCCAGGTCAAGCGACACTGCGCACAAATTGGGGTGAAGGGGTAGCCCAACATTTACGCTGATCACGTCAGTGTTGGATGATTCTCGAAACCCCCTACAAGTGGACACATAAACTACAAATAAGTGAAAGTTTACCAGTTGGATAAGTAAAAACGCGAGACAAGCGGTGTTTATACTAGATGATAAAACCACATAAAATGCATGGATACATGGCTCGAAAATTCGGGAATAAACACCATGGTGTACAGTTGTGGGACGACTGAAAATAATGTGATGTTACCAATAACATAGCCGTTAATACATAAAGTATACACTACCGTAATCAAATGCAATAAATAACCGGTAGAAATCAATTACTTTACCTCCTGGCGCGACATAAGAACAATTGTGATGATAAGGGAACTAAATATCCGATGTTAAACAATATAGAATCATAGAAACTTCTAACATATAAAAGGTAACCTTTTGACTGAAACTAATTGAAGTCAACCAGCAGTGTCAAAGCCATAAGTGGGCTGAAAATAAAGATCTGTTAAAGGCAAAAGATGTCTAATTTGGCTGCAATTATGAGCGGTAATATTAATTACACATGTCGTTATAAGAATGACACGTTGGTAACATTCAAATACTAAGAACTAAATCATTACTATAGAGCAGACACGAATTAAAGCCAAAAAGGGTCAACCAGAAACAACAACCTAGGCGTTTAAAACCGCACCAAAAGAATGAATACCCAACCTTCAAAGGAAATGAATAGACAAAGTACAATCCACCGAGACCGTGTATAAATTAAAATACCCCAAGTCCGTCAACAGACCATTACTCCAAAATGATAAAAATACAATTAAGCCAGGCACCCGAAGGTAATCAGAGTCGCACAGCAGAAGCTGGCGGACCATATCCCACATTTTCCAGTTGAATAGCAAGCGACATATCGACCAATACCTTAGACCCAGAGAGGCTAAACCTGAATCCGTTTTCGGTATGGAAATCGATAAGAATCCTTAAGACAGAAACTTCGCATAGAAACTAGAATGCCCCTTGAGAGTTAAACATCTTGAACCAAGGCTCAAGGATGATATAAAAAGGATTACGTGGGTGTAATCCATTTTTAAGGGGGGTAGGCGCGTTGCGTTATTTTTTACTTGTTGTTGCTCGTTTGAGGTGTTGTTTTGGATGCGATATGTGTGAACTGTGTGTGGATTGGTTTGAATGCATGGTGGTTATGAACGAATGACTTGTTCATCTGGTTTCTATGAGTGCAGTACATAAATATTATTGGTACATTGTAGTATTATTGAGCCACAGAAGCACAAATGGTGAAATAGAACTGTGGAACTTGCGGGACATGATCCCTTAGTTAAAGAGAACGTATTCAGGACTTAATCTTTGCGTTGTCTGTGTTCCTACAGCCACACGTTGGTTGTGTGTATGAGATTGTGTGTATGAGATTGTTATGTGTGTGTATGTACGCTAGGTTATGAATGAATGTGTGTACTGTGGTTTACACCTCAGATTGTTATTTGTACATTGCTAATACCTTGGACTACTACGAAACTTGTGAGAAGCCATTAATGTGGCATAGTGCTTATGAACACACTTGGGTAGTGAGAATTATGAAATGTGGGACTTGATCCCTAGGATTAACAAGAATGGAAAACACCAGTTAAGGAAGTAAGACTTCGGGACGAAGTCTCTTTTAAGGGGGTAAGTTGAAACACCCCTCAACAATCAATCACATAAAATCATAAGCGCGAGGAGACTATTCAAAGTTAACGCGTTATATAATTCGGACATAAAATAATGTATGAACAATTAAGTTCAGTATATACCTTTCCGAAAACACGAAAACATTACATGTTAATGTAGTCACGTACCTATATATGTACGAATATGAAAACACATGTACGTAACGTTACGGTACTATAACGTTGTAATAATTAATAACGTCGCATAGTTATGCATAACTAAAACATTACAAAATAAAAAGGTCGTATACATAACGTAACGAAAATTAAGTGGTCACCTATCTAGCTAGTAACACGCTATATTATATGGTCTTACATATATAAATAAGCATGTAGAAAAGGGAGCAAAGACGCTTCCGCTGAGGTTCGAACCCCGTACCTCTCGTATACCCGTGAACGTCTTAACCGGCTGAGCTGTGCTCAAATTCGTAACTTATACCCACGAATAAAAACTAGTAATATGTCAACTAAGCTAACTAAACAAAAAAAAAAGAGAATCAGACACGCCATCAGCACCGGTTTCTTCTTCCTCGATGCAGTGCCTCTGTAATATCAGTTCTTCCTCCTCCACGACAGAATTGCTGTCTATATTTTTTTTCCCAGTCGCCCATACTCCTTGTAGTTAGAGACCACAAGCGGGACATGTCCCCCCTTGGAATTCCACAAAAGCGGACAAGCAATCAGGCCCTGTTTCCTCTCCCAAACTCTCACGACCATAGGAATCAGTAGTAACCAGCAGCTTCATTAAAAGCCCACGCCCCCTTAGTCCCTCTTGTCTGTTAGACCGTGGCTCCAGTTCTGGAAACCTGAAACAAGAAACATGAAACAACAAGGTAAGATGTGATCAACTTCTGAATCGTTCCTTCTACATCAAGTAACTCACGCCTTGCTCTTGGCCCTTGCATGTTTGGTCAGGCAAAACTTTAAGTTGCTGATAGTTGTGACAAAAAACCAGACTAGCGACCAGGTAACTCTGTAGCAAATTCCTGTGCATTTCGGCTTCTGAGTCTATTCCAGAAAAAAAAGAGAAGAAACTCTAATTCATGGCCGCTAATTACTGTCTCATTTTCATACATCAGCCCCTCTGATATTCCTACAAAGAATGCACCGAAACTCCACGAATAACCATCCCTCTGCTGGAGCATGATTTGAAGTAAGGCCAAGAGTTCAAAGCCTGAGAGTTTTTACATTGTGCCAAAGTCAACCAGGGAGAACCAGCTACAAAACAGAAAAGAAAAGAAACGAACGCAAGGTAGGAAACTTCTGTTCTGGTAAGAGCATTTTCATGCATGATGTTCGGGGGAGTAAAAACTACTTAAGGAAACTGGTTTAATGCACTAAAAGTGGAATTGAACATAGAAATGCTGAAGTTGTAATTTCAGTCCCTGCACTTCCTGTCCCCTATATAACTGAATTTAAGAGGAGTTAGTAGTGGTGTGTTGGGTTAGTCCTGAAGCTAAAACTTTGTTAACACAACAAACTAAGTGGCTAAATACTTTGTGGGGAATTAGAAGACAAGTTAAGGAACTGAAGGAAGGATTTAAGTAGAAGTACATAGATATGATTTCAGTTTTACAGTTCCCTTTTTCAGTTCTGTACAAAGAAGTTCAGAGGTGTCATCAATATTGTTCTGGGTTTGTTTTGAGTCTAAAATCTTGGTAAAGCCTTTGGCTAACTGGGTAAGCAATTTGGGGAAGTAAAAACCAGATTAAAGAACATAAGGGAAACAATTGAAAAGAAGTGCATCAGTTTAGCGTTTTAGTTTTGTTTTTCAGTTTCAGGGATTTTCTAGTTCCAGTATACAGATGATTCTGTAACATCAGTAAAGTTGTTTGGAGTTGAAGATCGTAACCCAACAAGAGGGAGGGGATAGAGGTCAAGCCAAGTAATAGAAGGAAAAAAAGAAATAAAGACATAACAGTGTCTGTTTCAGTGTTTGCATTTTATCAGTTCTGGTTTCTAGGATTTCATGTTGTGTAAGAAGTTTCGGTAGCTTTAACTTAGTGCCTTGGGTTGTTTAGAATTAAAACTGTAATTAAATACATAACTAAGTAACTCAACAAGCTGAGGAAACTAGGTGATAGATTAGACAGCAGAAACAAAGCAACAGAAAGGTAAGATGAAAGTAGCCATAACAGATTTTCTATTTTAGTCTTGCAGATTTCATCAGTTCTGTATAGTGAGTTTTAGTGGCCTTAATAATGTTGATTTAGGGTTGTTCTTGAAGTAAAATCATGGAGAACCACTTAGGTGAATGAGGAAGTAACTTGGGAAACTGGAAACAAGATTCGTGAGCAAATAGAATCATAAAAGCTCAGTCATAGTTTCAGTTTTGCAGTTTTTCAGTTTTTCAGTCTCCTAGTTTCAGAATGATGATAATTCTGTAACATTAGCAAGTTGTTTTGGGTGGTTTGGAGTGTATAGTCTTGACAAAAACACTTAACTACGTGAGTGAATAAAGTGGGAGAAAATTGAGAGTTGAACTCATGGATAAGGAAGGATAAAGAATAAGGTATATCAGTTTTTATACTTTTTGTTTTACTGCGGCAGTACAACATCGGTACAATGGATTTTTGTGGCAGTAACAACAATGTCGTGGGCTTATTTTGAGGGTAGAATCGTATTAAGACCTCTAACTAAGAAGCAAAATAACTTGGGAAAAGAGAAACTGAAGAACCTGATTAGTAAGCAATAGGAAAGAAATGCATTAGTTCAAGATTCCTGTTTTCTTTCAGTTACAGTTTATGTTTCAATTACAGTTTAATGAAGTTGCAGTAGTTTTTACTAGTTGCCTCAGGTCTGAGTAGGGGATTAAAAATTGTATTAAGATAACTAACTAAGTAGTCATACCATCTAGGGGAAACCTGAAGGCAGATTAGAGAGTAAAAAGAAAACCATAGAAGAGGATACCTTAATTTCAGATTTCAGTTTTCTAGTTTTCTGTAGGAATGAGTCCAGTAGATATGTCAGTTGTTTTAGGTGGTTGTTAAGTTAAAAAAAAAAAACTACTCACACGATTAACCAAGTGCCTACTTAATTTGGGAGTGCACTTAAAGTCAGCTTATTAAACAGACAGACAACAATAAGAAAAGAACATGGATCAGTTTTTATGATTTCAGTTTTTCAGATCTCAGTGTTCTGTGTCTAGAATTTTCTTGGACATTGTCTAGTCTGTTTTGAGTCTGTGCTTGAATTCTAACCTTTTATAAACACTCAATCATGTTAGCCAATGAGGTGGGAGAATCTGGGAAAAACAAAACAGAAAACAAAGAAAAGAGATAGGAAGATGATTTAGCAGTTCTGTGTTAGATTTTATTTGGTTCTGTGCAAGTGAGCTTTCAGGGTTGTTAACCACGTTAAGTTGGGTCTGTGTCAAATTTATAAGCTGGGTAATACACTTAAGAATGTCATAAACACCTTGGGGAAGGGTTAGAAGTCAGTTTGATTGATTGAGAAATAAGTGAAGAAGAAAATGCTCAAGCTGTTGCCTCTGTTTTCCTGAAGCTAGTGTTCTGTGTATAACTTTGCACAGAGGAATTTGATGGGATTGTGGTGAATTGCTAATGAAGCTGAAACACCTATAATATACCTTAGTAAGTTTGTAAGTGCATGGGGTAAACCAGAAAACAAATTAAAAGGCAGATGAATAAGAAACAGAAGAGAAACAAAAGGGAATGTATCTGTTCCAGATTTCAGTCCTGCAGTTCTCGGTTTCAGGATACACACGTTTCAACGCATTGATAAAGTTGCTTTGGGTTTGTTCCTAAGTTTAAAATCTTTATAACACTTTAGCTAAGTGGTACAATGTTGGGAGAAGTTGTAAGTCAGCTTGGAAACCAGACAGAGGACAAACTAGGAGGATATATCAGTTATGACTTTAGTTTCAGTTTCAGAATCTTGCTGATTCTGTGTATTTGGATACAGAAGTTAGGTGAGTGCTTTATTGGTTGAGTGTTGAGTTTAAAACATTATTAACATCTATAGCTAGTTGGGTCATACAGTGGGAAAGCATGGAACATCGGTTGAACCAAATAGAAACGTGAATCAAGAGGGATTATAAGGATAGTGGTTTAAGTTTCGGTAAAGAGATTTGTAACTCCTGTACAATTGATCTACAGAGGTATTAAGAGTGTGGGATTAGTCTAATAACGAACCCAAAATACAACTAACACAAGTAACTAGGTTGGTAAAAATTTCGTGGGAGGATTACATATCAGTAGACACATTAAAAAGAGCTTAGGCAAGGGGTAACACTGATATTATGTGATAGTTTTATAAATCTTAGGACTTCTGTATAACCATGTTTTTAGGAGCTTTCTAAAGATTATATCACTATGATAATAGCTTTAAAACCTTGCTAACCTATGTAGCTAAGGAGGGAGTACACTTTAGACAAGTTAAACCCATCTTATATAAACTTGTTACAGGGTTAGCGCTTTGTATACTCTAAAACGTTAGCTAGAAGAAAGAACTTAGTTAACTTGTGAGTTGGCAATGTGAATGTCCTAGGAGTAAGATAAGCCTTGGATTAATGCTTGGGAAGCTTCTAAAGGTTAATATAAACTAAGCACTTAAGGACCCACCTAGAGAATTGCACATGTTAATATAGAATAAGCTAGGAAAAATGTCACAACGGTTGTGCATGAAATCATAAAACTGACAAGTTGTGTTGATTAACATTAGGGCCATAACGACTGCCAACTGGGACCCCGTGTGTGAGACAACCTTTCCTTCTGAATAAGGTATGGACATGTGTGGTTCGTATGTTGCCGTGTTACACGGCTTGTTTGTTGTGTGCCTTGTGTGTGAAAATGACCATAAGATTAAAGCATGAAATTGGATTGCTTGCCTATCTTGCCTATATGATTGTTATATCGTTGTTGCATATTACTTGCGCTCACATAGTAGTTTAGTCCCTTTCTCGTTATGGAACTTTGAGATGAAACACAACGAACTATGTAAACAAAGAAAATATATAAAGGGAAAACTCCTCTTTAACTATAGAGGACCGCTAATGACACCCACCATGGTGTCGAGATTATAATGATAATGAAAAGTAAAATACCAACTGGTGAAACACGAGAATAACCCGGGAAGACAACAGCTCGGGCCGCGCGGTATGAAAGATTGGGAGTTGGCATCTGCATTAGATCCTTCGACCGTCTATGGTGGAACATATTTTGGGGTCCCTGGGTGACCCTGCTTTCTCAGCACATCCTGTGGTCTAGAGGTGACCTCTCTTTCTCGACCCTTGGCGTCGGGAATGGAGGATTGGCATTTGGTGGAGCATTTATCCTGGAGTCTAGAGGCGACTCCGCTTTCTCGACGGATGACGCCGGGAATGGAGGAATTTGCTATGGAGGAGAAGTCCTCCAACGTGCGGTGATAAAAGAATTCACAAATAATCACTAGTAGAAAAAATGTTTTTAATGACGGCGTTTAAACCACGGTTAAGTGGAAAACCGTGGTTTAAAGTTTATAAACCACGGTTTTAATGAAAACCGTCGTTTACGGTGCATTCCAGAGCGCATATACCACGGTTTTTCCGGAACCATCGTATATAGGTTAGTTATATACCACGGTTTTCAGGGGAACCGTGGTATATAGTACATGCCGGAGTGAATATACCACGGTTCTTCAAGAACCGTCGTATATAAGGTGCCTATATACCACGGTTCCTAGGCAACCGTCATTTATATTGCACATCTTGCTATATTAAACCACGGTTTTTTTTATCAACCGTGGTATATAATCAAGGAGGGAATTTTAATTTTCGGCCGAAATTTAACACGGCGCTTTCTCTCTATTCTCATATATGTCGACGCACTCTTCTTCTTCATTCTCTTCACGGTAATTTTGGAACCCAAACCGACGAGCTCTGCAACTCTTCTTCATTCTCTTCAACCTCACGATAATTTTGGAACCCAAACCAACGAACATGCTCTGCAACTATTCTTCATTCTCTTCAACTAGCTCACGGTAATTTTTGCAATCCTAAACCGCGAACAAGGAACATGCTCTTCCTCACTCATTCTCTTGTTTTTCGGTAATTTTGCAGCTTACACTTGCGAACAAGGAACATGCTCGTCCTCACTCACTCATTCTCACTGTAATTTTCGCAACATAACCGGCGAACAAGGTACATGACCTACACCTCCGTTCTTCATTCTCTTCAACTTCACGGTAATTTTGCAACCCACCGCGAACAAGGAACATACTACGCCATTCTTCACTCATTATTTTGCAACCATAAATCGTAAACAAGGAACACACATGTTCTAGCCTCTCATTCTCTTCTGTGCTGTGTTTGATATCTGTGAAGCGGCGCTTCTGAATCGCAGGCGATTTTGAAAAAATTTCATAGACTATAAACCACGGTTATATGTATAACCGTGGTTTCTTCGTTGATTTTATAGATAATAAACCACGGTTTTGACCTTTAACCGTCGTATAAAAGAGCTTTATACCACAGTTCTCTCCTTAACCGTCGTTTAAAATCGTTGAGGACTGCGTCCAAAAACGGTCTTAAACGACGGTTAAGGAGAGAACCGTGGTATAAAGTCTACTTTTATACCACGGTTATCAACCGTGGTATATAGACAATTTTCTATATGCGACGGGAGCATAAACCACGGTTTCTAACCGTGGTATATAAGCAAAATAACCGTGGTTTAAAACATTTTTTCCACTAGTGAATCCTTAAAGAAACAAGGAGAGATTGGCACCTACTTGATATGGTCACGGGATCTAACTATATCCCCAAACCTAGTGCAAGGAAAGAGAAAGAAATTACACATTATGAAAACAAGAGAAAAGAAATATAATCACACAATGCTCGAATGATCCCATAGTGAGGATCAGGAGTATAACGTACCTATGCACATGTTTTATTATGTACATTATTGTTGTTGCGATACTAGCAGCTTGTAGTGCTTGGTTGTGTGTTTGATGTGGCTATGACGCCAGTATGTTATGCTTGGTTGTTTGTTGTTAATGCTTTGCTACCTTTGAGTGGGTATGAAACCATGATGTATTGTGGCCTGTTTTACTGCTTTATTATAGCATGTAAATTGACTTAATAATATTCAACCAAGTAGTCGTGTACCCCGGCAACATACGGGCTACACACGTACATACTCAGCGTAGTTTGCTGAGTCCTTTACAACCCAATTTTTACAGGTATTGAACCGGACGATAACGGAGCGTAGGCGAGATGGCTACCATGGGGGTAGTCCATCAGGGCATAATTCTTGAGTTGTAGTAGTATGCTTGATTTATGGGTTGTTACTACACCCGAGATGTAATTTTCAGTTTATGATTTGGTAGTACTGTTGTAGACACTCGGTATTCGGAATTGTATCTTGTATTGTATATGAGTTTTGGTTGAGGGCTGTTTCAAGTCATACATAAGACCAGTGCCATAAGACTCAAATCTAGTTCGTTGTGAATATAACCACAACCCAGTACAAGACCTTTCAACAGTAGTAGGTCTAAGTGGTATCATAACCTCTAATTAATAATTCCACTCAACTGCAGCAAATGAATAGCAACCATGACCGAATACAGTCAAATTTGGAACTCCATGGTTACGTAACAACCAACAAATACCTAAACTTCGTAAGTTCATACCAAAGTTTAACGGAGATACATCCGACATAAACCTGCAAGTAGGGTTCCAAACATAAGATATATATATTTCGTATATTCTAAAATCAGTTTACCAGCGCACGGTATTATTGAAATCACAAACGTCGCCACACAAATTTGGCCTCCCAAGTAAATATCTAAATGGCCATATATAATGCGACTAGTGCGAAATATCCTTCCAAACATACTACATATTAAGGAACACTAAACATGATTTACCAAATCATAGGTACCAATGTACATACATGCATACCAGAAAAGACAAGATACCAATAAAACCCAAGGAGTAAATAGGGTTCATTTAAAGAAGTACATGAATAATAAGTCAACCATACCTAACTCGAGTTAACAATACAACTAAACGAACAAAAATAAATATTGGAACCTCAGGGGTGATAATTACCGAATACTTACCACTAGATTGATGGATCAAGGAAAGTAAAAAGGCTAGACTACTTCAAGTAAGATGAGCACAAAAAAAAAATAACAATGAGGAAGTAACCGAAGGGTTACAAGACCCAAAAGGGGTTGAGATGGAAACCGAACTAAATAAGTTGGATTTGACAAATCAAATACTTAGGTGTAATTGGGTATTGAATTTTAAAAAAATATATAAATGAGATTAAAGAACCAATAGAAGGATAAATTAATGGGTTAAAATAAATAAAGAATCATGTTGTAAATATTAACTCGTAAGTGTTGAGGATAATAGTAATAACATAAGGATTTGGAAGTATACCATTGTATACCCTATTGACTAACACTAGAATTTATGAGACCACATGTATAAAGAAAATGAACATGGACACGTATATACATATGGTACGAAGATTGGGATGAAGGGAAATATAACTGTATGTACCAATATACCGTTAAATCTATGAAAACAATCATATGGGGATATATATATATAGGTCAAAAGGGTATTGAAGTACAATTATGACCTTGGAATTGATGGCACATAAGTGTATATATTGTGGATACAAGAATGAGCGAATATATATATGTACACATCTAGGTGTATATATAGTTGGAGAATTCAAGGAAATTAATAAAGGTTTAGATATTAATACTAACCTATGAATTGATTACTAGATGACTAGAGACAAGTGGGATAAAAGTTCGAATTTGACTAATTGATTGGTTGTTTAAAGCGATCGTGCAAGGTTGAACTTGACCCTGGCCAGGTCAAGCGACACTGCGCACAAATTGGGGTGAAGGGGTAGCCCAACATTTACGCTGATCACGTCAGTGTTGGATGATTCTCGAAACCCCCTACAAGTGGACACATAAACTACAAATAAGTGAAAGTTTACCAGTTGGATAAGTAAAAACGCGAGACAAGCGGTGTTTATACTAGATGATAAAACCACATAAAATGCATGGATACATGGCTCGAAAATTCGGGAATAAACACCATGGTGTACAGTTGTGGGACGACTGAAAATAATGTGATGTTACCAATAACATAGCCGTTAATACATAAAGTATACACTACCGTAATCAAATGCAATAAATAACCGGTAGAAATCAATTACTTTACCTCCTGGCGCGACATAAGAACAATTGTGATGATAAGGGAACTAAATATCCGATGTTAAACAATATAGAATCATAGAAACTTCTAACATATAAAATTCGGTAACCTTTTGACTGAAACTAATTGAAGTCAACCAGCAGTGTCAAAGCCATAAGTGGGCTGAAAATAAAGATCTGTTAAAGGCAAAAGATGTCTAATTTGGCTGCAATTATGAGCGGTAATATAATTACACATGTCGTTATAAGAATGACACGTTGGTAACATTCAAATACTAAGAACTAAATCATTACTATAGAGCAGACACGAATTAAAGCCAAAAAGGGTCAACCAGAAACAACAACCTAGGCGTTTAAAACCGCACCAAAAGAATGAATACCCAACCTTCAAAGGAAATGAATAGACAAAGTACAATCCACCGAGACCGTGTATAAATTAAAATACCCCAAGTCCGTCAACAGACCATTACTCCAAAATGATAAAAATACAATTAAGCCAGGCACCCGAAGGTAATCAGAGTCGCACAGCAGAAGCTGGCGGACCATATCCCACATTTTCCAGTTGAATAGCAAGCGACATATCGACCAATACCTTAGACCCAGAGAGGCTAAACCTGAATCCGTTTTCGGTATGGAAATCGATAAGAATCCTTAAGACAGAAACTTCGCATAGAAACTAGAATGCCCCTTGAGAGTTAAACATCTTGAACCAAGGCTCAAGGATGATATAAAAAGGATTACGTGGGTGTAATCCATTTTTAAGGGGGGTAGGCGCGTTGCGTTATTTTTTACTTGTTGTTGCTCGTTTGAGGTGTTGTTTTGGATGCGATATGTGTGAACTGTGTGTGGATTGGTTTGAATGCATGGTGGTTATGAACGAATGACTTGTTCATCTGGTTTCTATGAGTGCAGTACATAAATATTATTGGTACATTGTAGTATTATTGAGCCACAGAAGCACAAATGGTGAAATAGAACTGTGGAACTTGCGGGACATGATCCCTTAGTTAAAGAGAACGTATTCAGGACTTAATCTTTGCGCTGTCTGTGTTCCTACAGCCACACGTTGGTTGTGTGTATGAGATTGTGTATGAGATTGTTATGTGTGTGTATGTACGCTAGGTTATGAATGAATGTGTGTACTGTGGTTTACACCTCAGATTGTTATTTGTACATTGCTAATACCTTGGACTACTACGAAACTTGTGAGAAGCCATTAATGTGGCATAGTGCTTATGAACACACTTGGGTAGTGAGAATTATGAAATGTGGGACTTGATCCCTAGGATTAACAAGAATGGAAAACACCAGTTAAGGAAGTAAGACTTCGGGACGAAGTCTCTTTTAAGGGGGGTAAGTTGAAACACCCCTCAACAATCAATCACATAAAATCATAAGCGCGAGGAGACTATTCAAAGTTAACGCGTTATATAATTCGGACATAAAATAATGTATGAACAATTAAGTTCAGTATATACCTTTCCGAAAACACGAAAACATTACATGTTAATGTAGTCACGTACCTATATATGTACGAATATGAAAACACATGTACGTAACGTTACGGTACTATAACGTTGTAATAATTAATAACGTCGCATAGTTATGCATAACTAAAACATTACAAAATAAAAAGGTCGTATACATAACGTAACGAAAATTAAGTGGTCACCTATCTAGCTAGTAACACGCTATATTATATGGTCTTACATATATAAATAAGCATGTAGAAAAGGGAGCAAAGACGCTTCCGCTGAGGTTCGAACCCCGTACCTCTCGTATACCCCGTGAACGTCTTAACCGGCTGAGCTGTGCTCAAATTCGGTAACTTATACCCACGAATAAAAACTAGTAATATGTCAACTAAGCTAACTAAACAAAAAAAAGAGAATCAGACACGCCATCAGCACCGGTTTCTTCTTCCTCGATGTAGTGCCTCTGTAATATCAGTTCTTCCTCCTCCACGACAGAATTGCTGTCTATATTTTTTTTTCCCAGTCGCCCATACTCCTTGTAGTTAGAGACCACAAGCGGGACATGTCCCCCCTTGGAATTCCACAAAAGCGGACAAGCAATCAGGCCCTGTTTCCTCTCCCAAACTCTCACGACCATAGGAATCAGTAGTAACCAGCAGCTTCATTAAAAGCCCACGCCCCCTTAGTCCCTCTTGTCTGTTAGACCGTGGCTCCAGTTCTGGAAACCTGAAACAAGAAACATGAAACAACAAGGTAAGATGTGATCAACTTCTGAATCGTTCCTTCTACATCAAGTAACTCACGCCTTGCTCTTGGCCCTTGCATGTTTGGTCAGGCAAAACTTTAAGTTGCTGATAGTTGTGACAAAAAACCAGACTAGCGACCAGGTAACTCTGTAGCAAATTCCTGTGCATTTCGGCTTCTGAGTCTATTCCAGAAAAAAAAGAGAAGAAACTCTAATTCATGGCCGCTAATTACTGTCTCATTTTCATACATCAGCCCCTCTGATATTCCTACAAAGAATGCACCGAAACTCCACGAATAACCATCCCTCTGCTGGAGCATGATTTGAAGTAAGGCCAAGAGTTCAAAGCCTGAGAGTTTTTACATTGTGCCAAAGTCAACCAGGGAGAACCAGCTACAAAACAGAAAAGAAAAGAAACGAACGCAAGGTAGGAAACTTCTGTTCTGGTAAGAGCATTTTCATGCATGATGTTCGGGGGAGTAAAAACTACTTAAGGAAACTGGTTTAATGCACTAAAAGTGGAATTGAACATAGAAATGCTGAAGTTGTAATTTCAGTCCCTGCACTTCCTGTCCCCTATATAACTGAATTTAAGAGGAGTTAGTAGTGGTGTGTTGGGTTAGTCCTGAAGCTAAAACTTTGTTAACACAACAAACTAAGTGGCTAAATACTTTGTGGGGAATTAGAAGACAAGTTAAGGAACTGAAGGAAGGATTTAAGTAGAAGTACATAGATATGATTTCAGTTTTACAGTTCCCTTTTTCAGTTCTGTACAAAGAAGTTCAGAGGTGTCATCAATATTGTTCTGGGTTTGTTTTGAGTCTAAAATCTTGGTAAAGCCTTTGGCTAACTGGGTAAGCAATTTGGGGAAGTAAAAACCAGATTAAAGAACATAAGGGAAACAATTGAAAAGAAGTGCATCAGTTTAGCGTTTTAGTTTTGTTTTTCAGTTTCAGGGATTTTCTAGTTCCAGTATACAGATGATTCTGTAACATCAGTAAAGTTGTTTGGAGTTGAAGATCGTAACCCAACAAGAGGTAGGGGATAGAGGTCAAGCCAAGTAATAGAAGGAAAAAATAGAAATAAAGACATAACAGTGTCTGTTTCAGTGTTTGCATTTTATCAGTTCTGGTTTCTAGGATTTCATGTTGTGTAAGAAGTTTCGGTAGCTTTAACTTAGTGCCTTGGGTTGTTTAGAATTAAAACTGTAATTAAATACATAACTAAGTAACTCAACAAGCTGAGGAAACTAGGTGATAGATTAGACAGCAGAAACAAAGCAACAGAAAGGTAAGATGAAAGTAGCCATAACAGATTTTCTATTTTAGTCTTGCAGATTTCATCAGTTCTGTATAGTGAGTTTTAGTGGCCTTAATAATGTTGATTTAGGGTTGTTCTTGAAGTAAAATCATGGAGAACCACTTAGGTGAATGAGGAAGTAACTTGGGAAACTGGAAACAAGATTCGTGAGCAAATAGAATCATAAAAGCTCAGTCATAGTTTCAGTTTTGCAGTTTTTCAGTTTTTCAGTCTCCTAGTTTCAGAATGATGATAATTCTGTAACATTAGCAAGTTGTTTTGGGTGGTTTGGAGTGTATAGTCTTGACAAAAACACTTAACTACGTGAGTGAATAAAGTGGGAGAAAATTGAGAGTTGAACTCATGGATAAGGAAGGATAAAGAATAAGGTATATCAGTTTTTATACTTTTTGTTTTACTGCGGCAGTACAACATCGGTACAATGGATTTTTGTGGCAGTAACAACAATGTCGTGGGCTTATTTTGAGGGTAGAATCGTATTAAGACCTCTAACTAAGAAGCAAAATAACTTGGGAAAAGAGAAACTGAAGAACCTGATTAGTAAGCAATAGGAAAGAAATGCATTAGTTCAAGATTCCTGTTTTCTTTCAGTTACAGTTTATGTTTCAATTACAGTTTAATGAAGTTGCAGTAGTTTTTACTAGTTGCCTCAGGTCTGAGTAGGGGATTAAAAATTGTATTAAGATAACTAACTAAGTAGTCATACCATCTAGGGGAAACCTGAAGGCAGATTAGAGAGTAAAAAGAAAACCATAGAAGAGGATACCTTAATTTCAGATTTCAGTTTTCTAGTTTTCTGTAGGAATGAGTCCAGTAGATATGTCAGTTGTTTTAGGTGGTTGTTAAGTTAAAAAAAAAACTACTCACACGATTAACCAAGTGCCCACTTAATTTG
Source organism: Limonium bicolor (assembly GCA_023374045.1). Lineage (NCBI taxonomy): Eukaryota > Viridiplantae > Streptophyta > Magnoliopsida > Caryophyllales > Plumbaginaceae > Limonium > Limonium bicolor. The sequence continues at coordinate 120,249,584 of CM041780.1, forward strand.
GGAGTGCACTTAAAGTCAGCTTATTAAAACAGACAACAATAAGAAAAGAACATGGATCAGTTTTTATGATTTCAGTTTTTCAGATCTCAGTGTTCTGTGTCTAGAATTTTCTTGGACATTGTCTAGTCTGTTTTGAGTCTGTGCTTGAATTCTAACCTTTTATAACACACTCAATCATGTTAGCCAATGAGGTGGGAGAATCTGGGAAAAACAAAACAGAAAACAAAGAAAAGAGATAGGAAGATGATTTAGCAGTTCTGTGTTAGATTTTATTTGGTTCTGTGCAAGTGAGCTTTCAGGGTTGTTAACCACGTTAAGTTGGGTCTGTGTCAAATTTATAAGCTGGGTAATACACTTAAGAATGTCATAAACACCTTGGGGAAGGGTTAGAAGTCAGTTTGATTGATTGAGAAATAAGTGAAGAAGAAAATGCTCAAGCTGTTGCCTCTGTTTTCCTGAAGCTAGTGTTCTGTGTATAACTTTGCACAGAGGAATTTGATGGGATTGTGGTGAATTGCTAATGAAGCTGAAACACCTATAATATACCTTAGTAAGTTTGTAAGTGCATGGGGTAAACCAGAAAACAAATTAAAAGGCAGATGAATAAGAAACAGAAGAGAAACAAAAGGGAATGTATCTGTTCCAGATTTCAGTCCTGCAGTTCTCGGTTTCAGGATACACACGTTTCAACGCATTGATAAAGTTGCTTTGGGTTTGTTCCTAGTTTAAAATCTTTATAACACTTTAGCTAAGTGGTTACAATGTTGGGAGAAGTTGTAAGTCAGCTTGGAAACCAGACAGAGGACAAACTAGGAGGATATATCAGTTATGACTTTAGTTTCAGTTTCAGAATCTTGCTGATTCTGTGTATTTGGATACAGAAGTTAGGTGAGTGCTTTATTGGTTGAGTGTTGAGTTTAAAACATTATTAACATCTATAGCTAGTTGGGTCATACAGTGGGAAAGCATGGAACATCGGTTGAACCAAATAGAAACGTGAATCAAGAGGGATTATAAGGATAGTGGTTTAAGTTTCGGTAAAGAGATTTGTAACTCCTGTACAATTGATCTACAGAGGTATTAAGAGTGTGGGATTAGTCTGATAACGAACCCAAAATACAACTAACACATGTAACTAGGTTGGTAAAAATTTCGTGGGAGGATTACATATCATTAGACACATTAAAAAGAGCTTAGGCAAGGGGTAACACTGATATTATGTGTTAGTTTTATAAATCTTAGGACTTCTGTATAACCATGTTTTTAGGAGCTTTCTAAAGATTATATCACTATGATAATAGCTTTAAAACCTTGCTAACCTATGTAGCTAAGGAGGGAGTACACTTTAGACAAGTTAAGCCCATCTTATATAAACTTGTTACAGGGTTAGCGCTTTGTATACTCTAAAATGTTTGCTAGAGGAAAGAACTTAGTTAATGTGTGAGTTGGCAATGTTAATGTCCTAGGAGTAAGATAAGCCTAGGATTAATGCTTGGGAAGCTTCTAAAGGTTAATATAAACTAAGCACTTAAGGACCCACCTAGAGAATTGCACATCTTAATATAGAATAAGCTAGGAAAAATGTCACAACGGTTGTGCATGAAATCATAAAACTGACAAGTTGTGTTGATTAACATTAGGGCCATAACGACCGCCAGCTGGGACCCCGTGTGTGAGACAACCTTTCCTTCTGAATAAGGTATGAACATGTGTGGTTCGTATGTTGCCGTGTTACACGGCTTGTTTGCTGTGTGCCTTGTGTGTGAAAATGACCATAAGATTAAAGCATGAAATTGGATTGCTTGCCTATCTTGCCTATATGATTGTTATATCGTTGTTGCATATTACTTGCGCGCACACAGTAGTTTAGTCCCTTTCTCGTTATGGAACTTTGAGATGAAACACAAAGAACTATGTGAACAAAGAAAATACATAAAGGGAAAACTCCTCTTTAACTATAGAGAACCGCTAATGACACCCACTATGGTGTCGAGAGTATAATGATAATGAAAAGTAAAATACCAACTGGTGAAACACGAGAATAACCCGGGAAGACAACTGCTCGGGCCGCGCGGTATGAAAGATCGGGAGTTGGCATCTGCATCGATCCTTCGACCGTCTATGGTGGAACATATTTTAGGGTCCCTGGGTGACCCTGCTTTCTCAGCACATCCTGAGGTCTAGAGGTGACCTCTCTTTCTCGACCCTTGGCGTCGGGAATGGAGGATTGGTATTTGGTGGAGCATTTATCCTGGAGTCTAGAGGCGACTCCGCTTTCTCGACGGATGATGCCGGGAATGAAGGAATTTGCTATGGAGGAGACGTCCTCCAACGTGCGGTGATAAAAGAATTCACAAATAATCCTTAAAGAAACAAGGAGAGATTGGCACCTACTTGATATGGTCACGGGATCTAACTATATCCCCAGACCTGGTGCAAGGAAAGAGAAAGAAATTACATATTATGAGAACAAGAGAAAAGAAATATAATCACACAACGCTCGAATGATCCCATAGTGAGGATCAGGAGTATAACGTACCTATGCACACGTTTTATTATGTACATGATTGTTGTTGCGATACTAGCAGCTTGTAGTGCTTGGTTGTGTGTTTGATGTGGCTATGACGCCAGTATGTTATGCTTGGTTGCTTGTTGTTAATGCTTTGCTACCTTTGAGTGGGTATGAAGCCATGATGTATTGTGGCCTGTTTTACTGCTTTATTATAGCATGTAAATTGACTTAATAATATTCGACCAAGTAGTCGTGTAGCCCGGTAACATACGGGCTACACACGTTCATACTCAGCGTAGTTTGCTGAGTCCTTTACAACCCAATTTTTACAGGTATTGAACCGGACGATAACGGAGCGTAGGCGGGATGGCTACCATGGGGGTAGTCCATCAGGGCATAATTCTTGAGTTGAAGTAGTATGCTTTATGTATGGGTTGTTACTACACCCGGGATGTAATTTTCAGTTTATGATTTGGTAGTACTGTTGTAGACACTCGGTATTCGGAATTGTATCTTGTATTTTATATGAGTTTTGGTTGAGGGTTGTTTCCAGTCATGCAGACCGTAACTTGGTGTTGCTAGTATGGTTGTGTCAACCACGTGGGTGGTTGGCGTCTGTGACACCCGAATGGAGTTTATACCGCTGCGTAGTTAACCGTGATGTTGTTTAGGCACGACGTTTGTATTACTGGATGTTTTATTCGGGGGTGTTACAGCTTGTCTTTTTGTGTCTGTTTTGGCAATATACCAATCCGTGAGTGCTATCTTTCATTCTTTTTCTTTTTGATGGCTAGCTAGCAATAACTTTCAGATTAATTTCCTCTAATAACTTTCAGATCAATTTCCTTTATTTTAGACCTACATTGAGACACAAGTCAGTACTATTCTCTAGGGGTGTTCATGGTAACTTTAACCGCTTATGCGGTTAACCGTATACCGGTTAACTGGGTAATACGGTTTTTAAAAATTTGATACCGTTACCATTCCATTTACACCGGTTATCCGTATTCAGGTTAACCACTTAGTGCAATACGGTAATTCAGGTTAACCGAAACCGAGTGTAGATTTTTTTGTTTATGTAAACCTTGTGTAATGATAACAAACTAGATAAAAATGAGCAAATAAAAACAATAAAAAAGCTAGAAAGCACCAAGCATTTCATATCATGTGCAAGCATTAGTTTATATACGTAATATATAACACAAATACTGAGTCCACCATTATACAATGTTCAATCATCTAATAAATGCATTATATAATATATATAACCTGCACATTTATAATTGTGATGACACGAAACAATCCAAGAATATAAGACAAAATCAATTCACGTAGATTCGAACAACATAATTTACAAGCTGCTTTATCAACTGAGTGATAGCAAAATACATCTCAAAAGATTTAACAAAACATAATCCCAATATACATTATCTATAATGCTCACCTTGCTCTTCAATGCACATAATATATTACGTCATATGTAAGTAGTGTTCTCTTTCTAGATTATGGATTATCTTTGTTCATGTTATCAAAATATAAGTTAAAGGATATACAAAAGACTAGCACATAGCAAATAATTTAAAATATCAAAACCCAAAATTGAAGACTATATGTATACATAAATATATAGTTATATATATAACCAGTTAACCGCGATTAACCACGCTATAAAAGTTATATACCGTTACCTAAACCGCATATGTCTAATTATAACGGTTCGATTAACCGTACCGCCAAAGACGGTATGATTAACCGGTTAGGCGATATGGTATAAACTGGTTTCGGTACGGTACCGTGGTAACGGGTTTTTTTGGCACCCCTACTATTCTGCACATTTCAAATTCGATATACAATCAGATTTTATCTTTCAAGGCGTGCATGGGATTACGCCGAACAGTGAATCAAGAATGGAAACCATCAGTGATACACTTTCTAATGAGTGTGATATGAGTGACACTAAAATCAACGACAACAGTGAGAATGTTGAACAATTGGACTCTATGTTGCAAGATGTTGAAGATAATCATCGAGACAACAGTAAAAGTTCTTTTCAACTAATTTAGAAGTTGATATGGAAATAGATAACATAATAACTAGTAATGACATTACCATTGCCACAATTATTCAACAGAACCGTACATAACTAGTAGTTACTTATTCAAGATAACATTAATCACATACACGTGCATGTCCATGCCACATCGTAGCAACTTTATCTAGTCGTAGATATGGCTGGTGATCCTTTATTTAGTAGTTGTACATATTGGTGACAAGGACATTAAATCTTATGGGATCAGCCGGTCCTAGGAACTTGACTCACTAGACCGCTATTGTTGATGAAGATTATGACCCGTCTCACATTGTAGGTTGGGTCTGTAACTATACTGTTTTCCGGCAGGACAATCACATCTCGGAAGGCATTTTCCATATGAATTGTGGCTGCCGCAACACACCCTCGCATACCCACAAGCTGTGGCCATTCCCGGTGGGATACATCTACTCTCCTTGTCGTTGGTTGCTCTTCGCGCAATTAGAATAAGAGGACGAATTATAAGAAAACACAACAACAATATGTTATACTTCGCATAACATAGAAACAGAATTGCGTAATTAGATACACTAATTTCGTACCTCCTAGGTAGTTAGCATAAGTGGCCATCTCGATAGGTCTTTTCTGCCCTAGCTCTTAATGTGTTTCTATCTCTTGTATATATGTGTGTGCTCAAGTAGACTCACTTAAGAAGAGAAACTGCACATATTTATACTGGTCTAGGATATATGCATCCCGACCTGAGTCCCAGAGAAAGCTAAAAGATCGACACTTAGGTAGCGATAATATGTGGCTGTGGTGGCGTGTTATCTTTTTGGACGCAGGTCAAAAAACGTGTTATACAAAAAATGAGTGCAGTAGTTTATTTGTCCCCTCATATGCTTGTCCTTTGATTTTTTTTGTCTGTGGCAATACAGCCTTGCGTGACGAGCTGAGCAGATGGTAATTACAAGTTGGTTTGGCCTTGGAGTTTTAAGTGCTGGAAGGGAATATATGATGTGAAGGTTGATGGGCTGGTAAGTGCAAGGCTATGGTCGGTTATGGTCTAAGTGTGCTGTAGTACTAATTTTCTTTTGTAGCTGCTGCCTGTGACGTCTTGGATTTGTAGTTGGCTTGTTTAGTTTTGGCTAAGGATTTTCCCAAACTGTGTAGACCGCTGCTACATATGTAGCCCCCTTATAAAAAAAACAGCCTTGCGTGGACGCTATCTTTTTTATAATTTATACTTCGGAACCTCAAACCAACAAATATTACCACCACAGCGTGGCACATTAAGGGTGTGTTCACTTCGAGGCAAGAAAACGGAATGGAATCAGGAAATGGAATGAAAAGGAAAAGGAAAGGGAATCCTCCGAATTAAGAAGTCTGTTTGATTCTAACAGGAAACGGAATAGAATTCTTAATTAGTGTGGTTCCAAACAGAGAAGTGTTAATACTTGATTACATTATGAATAATATATATTAATATTTTATGATTTGTATGTAACATATAAATGATAAAATATTCATATATATATATATATAGATAGATAGATAGATTATATACAATATATATTAATATTTATATATTATATAACATTTTTTGAAACTTGTCTATATTATATTATTTTGTTAAGGGGAGGAGTGAAGGGATATGAAGAGGAAGAGTAGAGAAGAAGAGGTAGGGAAACGAGGAAGAAGAGAAAGAAGCAGGGAGAGAAAGGAGAGAGAACGAGAGAGGAAGGTGGGGAAGGGAGAGGAGGAGAAGGTGAAAAGAAAGAGAGGTGCAGAGAGGAGAGAAGAAGAGGGATATATATAAAGATTGTTAACTGTTATAAAAAATATATATAAATTTTTTATATTTATAACATTTAAGTTATATAATATTTATTAATATTAATATATATATTATAATCATATTTGTTCATATTTATTTAAATATATATTATAATCATATTTATTTAAATTATAAAAATATGTATAAATGATTATATATTTAAAGTTATTAATAATATATATATTATTATTTCAGAATTTATTTTAGTTAAATTATAAATAATATTTGTATATATTATATATAGTATTTTGTTCAGTTTTTTAATATAAGAATATATTAACATTATTATAATTATTAGATAGATATTTATTTTATAAAATGATATATTAAATATTTATATAATAGATATCACACATTCATATTCATTTTATATATATAAATATAAATAAAATATATTTATTTATATAAGTTATACATAAATATATTTATATTCATAAATATTGTAAATTAATATTTATAAAAACTATGTAACATATATTAGTATTTATATAAATTATATACCATATATATAAATATTTATGTTAAAGATGATGATGATAGGTGTAGAGGGAGGAAAGGGAATACTTTTCCCTAGGATGTTGGGAGGAATCGGTGAAGAGGGATACAGGGGTTTTCGAAACTTGAAGTGGGGGAAACGGAATCACTAAAAACACAAAACAAACAGCCACAAAGGGAATGATTCCGTTTCCCTTTGATGATTACCCCGAAGTGAACGCACCCTAAGATTTTTGAAGTAGCGGGTCGCCTCTTTAAGATACTTTTTCTTGTTATGTAGTATATGAGACTGAAACAGAGAGCGTAAATGTAACTAGATTGTAGTGAATCTGTGTAGAAGATCAGAAAAAAATTAATGCCATCTCTCCGGCCGTAATGGGTATTTATAAACAGAGGGGCGAGGATTACAATCTTCCGTCAGTGACGGAACATCATTTTCTTTAAAATAACATATGTGGCAGGTACAGTACGGTGGAGGTGAGTTGAAAAAGGAAGTTATATAGCAGTGATGTGATCTATATCCAGATGTTAAGTCTGACAAAACTACAACCTATTTCTGTAATTTATTTTTTAAATACCATAATGTTATTTTGTCCTCTACATAATACTTACCTAAAAAAATACATATTTATAAAATTATTCACTACTTTTATAAAAACGTTTATAAGTTTATATGACTATATTCATATACACATATTATTAATTATTTAATGTCATAATATTTACTGATTAACATATATCAATTCAAATACATTACATAGTTTAATCAGGTTGAATAAATTAAAAAGGTTGAATTAATGGAAAACACTAAATTAAATATTCATATATTTTTTTAAAAAAAGTTGAATATACATAGCTATTGTAATAGTTTTTTAATATATATATATATAAATGGAATATATATCAATTAAAAATTACATGCCTTAATCAATTGAATAATTTCCTTTTTAATAAAAAGTAGGTAATATAAAAAATATTAATCTAATGTTTATATTTGTATAAATCTATAAGTGAAATACCCACGAATTTTCATGTTAAGAATAATATAATTTTTTTTTTAGAATGAATAAGTCCGAAGTTAGTATTATAGTGGCCCAGGGAAGTTAAACGATACTCTTTTATTAAATTCTTTCCTCTTTCTAAAATGTTACAGTTATCCGCAATGTCCTTGCCCTTACTAATCGTATTCCTATTGTTAATATTATTATCATTTAAATACTACTTCATCCTTCTTAGATGTTACAATGTTATTTAAGTTCCCAGAATACAATCCTAGAATTTCTTTTCCAAATTGATTAATCTTAAATTCCTAGAGTTCGAATTCAATTTTACTTTCTCTTAGTAAATTAGCATTAACTTTAAGAGTTCAAATCCCATTTGACTTCTCCAAAATTAGTAAGATATTAATCCTTTATTATTCACTTAATATTATATTACTAATATTCTAGATCCTTCTTTAACGTAATTATTTTCCCTTGCTAGAATTACTGATTTGTTTCACTCTATCCTTATTTATTTCAATCTCTTCCCTATATTAACTAAATGTTTATTAATGATTTTCCTAGATATTCTACTCTCATCCTTATCTTGTTACAACGGTTTAACCACTTCCTCCTATTATTTTGAATTGTAGATCTATTAAATTATTTATTTCTAAGTTGATATTGTTAACAATCTCGATCCTTCTACTGGCTTTTCTTAATGTTAGTGATTTTATACCTTTCGAATATCTATATACTAGTTACTAGAACCCTTCTTAAAATTATTTAATAACTTTCTTTTCTTTAACATAGATTATTATTTATTAATTTAATAACATCTCTCTTTTTTTAGTAAATTACTTCTATTTAAAACATCGACTTTCTTCACTTCTCTTCATCCTCAACGTATTGCCATTACGCTCGTCCAAACTCTCAAAATTCACGCAACTCTTCTACGTTCTTACTTCCACTAAAATCTCCTCGATTCTTCACCTTGAAACCTTTGCAAATTCACGTTCTTCATCATGCTGCTGTCAGATTGCCTTCCCGGTGCCAATTAGGATTACGTTGGGTAAAGTATTCTACCTAGATAGTCGATTAAATATATTCGGTTGTGTTTGGTAGACTCTAATTGTTGATTATATTATTTAGACTCCAATTTCGTCGACGAGTGTTACCAGTAGTCCTGTAGAGTTGATCTCTTCAAGTTGTTTGTCTAATCAGGTAAATTTCTATGCTCATGTCTATTTGACTGATGTTTTGCAATTTGGAGGAAAAAGGCTTTGGCTATGTTTTAATGGATTCTCATTTGGTGTTTGGAAATTGGGATTGTTTCCCACGTTTTGGAATTGGAGGAATTGGATTGTGTTGTGGTATTTCAGTTGTGGATTTTTGGGAGTCTTTCGCAGGATGCATTCCTCTGTTTGGGAGCCCACAGGTGCTCCCCATTATTATTATTTGCGCTGCACACAATGTTGCAGTTAAGCCCTCTGATCTACTCTATGTTACTGCTGTTTCATAGGGGGTGTGCACACTTAAGGACTTAGGGTGAGGTGGTTGTTTGACGGTCCCATAGGTGACTGTCCTGGAATTGTTGTTTGATGGTCCCATAGGTGACTGTCCTGGAATTAATGTTTGGGGTCCCCTAGGTGACCCCGTGTTTGGAAATGTGGTTTTCTCCTGTTGAAAGCTCCCTACTATGGTTTTGTTGTTTATGGTGATTTCTGGAGAACTATTCTAATGCTCGATAAACTATTCCCATCTGATTGACAAATGACAAAATGAATTTTAAAATGTATTTTACAGATTGAGGTAGAGTTTACTCACTTTATCTGATTTGTGCGATCCCTTCGTGTTTTTGTCTATTGTATTCTGATCGCAGGTGATGGTTGCTGAAGTTTGGGGATTGGGAATGCGCTACCACATAGTTCTAGAGTTGATTAATTGTCATTGAGATACAGTATTTAAATGGAGATGTTTTGAATATTTATTTCTGTTGAATTGTTTAAGGTTTAGCCTGAGCACTCATGGGATTGAGTGTGGCGGTAGCACTCTGGATTTGAGAATATTTTTCCGCTGTGTTTTTATGGTAAAAATTCACTACATATGCTTATAAAACATTCACTTTCCATTGGCATTAATATTATGGTCATTTTGTACCCTTCTAATCTTGTTTTCGTTTTGGTTTTCATAAATTTGGACCTGTCCGAACGTCCGTCCGGACATCCATGTTCGGACAGGCCCCGAGAGTATTTTGTTTTTCACAGTATTAGTGTGTCCGAACATCTGTCCGAACTTACATGTTCGGACAGCATGCGAGGACGGGTCTGAACTGTAAGTCTCGGCACATGTCCGAACTTACATGTTCGGACTAATGTTCGGACAAACCTGATATCTCAATTTTAAGACTCGTTTGACATCCGTTTTAATCCCCGTCTGCGGCGTTGGATTCGTATCGTTTTATACTTTATAATGAGGCAAAATCCAGGGTGTTACAATAAGTGACTTATAATACTTTTAAAAAATATTGAACCTATAAATATTAGGTTTTAGGTTATAAGTTATCATCCATAATATATAATAATGGAAACGTTATATAAAAACGTGGAAACGTTATATAAAAACGTGGAAATATTTATATAAAAAGGTGGACACGTTTATATAAAAATGTGTAAAAGTTTATATAAAAACGTGGAAACCTTCATGCATAGCGGAATAAATATTATTCTTAATTGTGGCATGGAAACGTTGGAATCGTTGTCTGGAAGCGTTATATATAATCATGGAATTGTTCAGGTTTCTATAAAAATGTGGAAACATATATAAAACAAAGTGGAAACATTTTATACTATAAGCTGGACACGTTTGTCTGAAATCGTGGAAACCTTTATACCATCGTGGAAACATTATATAATTGTGGCGTGGAAACATTCATATATAATTATGAAAAATGTTTATACGTAATCATGTCGGGGAAAGGTTTATATGAAAACTTTTATATAAAATCATCGAAACGTTTATATAAAATTGTGGAAACGTTTTTATGACCAGGAGACGTTTATATATAATTGTGGAAACGTATATAAAACAAAGTGGAAACGTTTTATACTATCAGGTGGACACGTTCGTCTGAAATTGTGGAAACCTTTATACCATCGTGGAAACATTATATAATTGTGGTGTGAAAACATTCATATATAATTATGAAAAATGTTTATATGTAATCATCTCGTGGAAAGGTTTATATGGAAACGTTAATATAAAATCATCAAAACGTTTATCTAAAATTGTGCAAACATTAATATAAAATTGTCGAGACGTTTATATAAAATTGTGGAAACGTTTTTATGACCTGGAGACGTTTATATATAATTGTGGAAATGTTTGTATATAATCGTGGCATGGAAACATTTATATATAATCGTGATGTGGTAACAATTATATTTAATCGTGGTAACATTTGAGCATGTACATCATCACATTAAAACATGTACATTCTCACATTAAAATACGTACATCATCACATTAATGTATAGAACGGATTCCAAATAGATTACCCTAAACCCACACAACCTAAAACCTACCTTGGAAAAGAAAAAACTCGTCGAAGACATTTTTAGGGTTTGTAGTGGCGGGTTTAGGGTCTAACGACCCTATACCGTTACCACAAACCTTAGAAACCTGTTGAGTTAGTTGCTACAATAAAAAGTACAGAAAAATTCCTAATAGATTATCCTACCCCTCAAAACACCGCAAAAAACACCCTAGGAAAGCTAAAAGCGTCGAAGGCATTTTTAGGGTTTGTAGTGGCAGGTTTAGGGTCTAATGACCCAAAACCCGCTACCACAATCCCTAAAAATCTGTCGAGTTAGTTGTTACAACATAAAGTACATAAAAAATTCCAAAAAGATTACCCTACCCCCCCCCCCCAAAACACCCCGAGACCCACCCTAGGAAAGCTAAAAGCGTCGAAGGCATTTTTAGGGTTTGTAGTGGCGGGTTTAGGGTCTAATAACCCTAAACCCGCTACCACAAACCCTAAAAACTTATCGAGTTAGTTGTTACAAGACCAGTCATGAATATATTTAGACTACTAAAAAAATTATTTTTACATGTATACGATGATACACTAAAATGATAATGATTCATTAATTTTGTATTATGATTCATTAAAATTGATATTATGATTCATTAAGTAATAAGTGGTGAATTAGATTACAAACTTCGGAACCGATACAAAATTATTATTGTTTTGTAGTCTATTACTATTGTTGTATATGATGAATCATGTATTTTTCATACATATCGAATATTGTTTTGTGTTATATTTTGTTTGCAATTTTTATTTTTATATGTTTATGATGATACACTAAAATGAAGATATGATTCACTAATTTTGATATTGTGATTCATTAAAATTGATATTATAATTTATTAACTAATAAGTGGTGAATTAGATAATAAACTTCATAACCGATCAAAATCATTATTGTTTTGTAGTGTATTATTATTGTTGTATGGTGTATTTTAAACCTTATATGACAAATCACGTAATTTTCATACATACCAAATATTATTTTGTGTTGTATTATTGTGTAAAAATTTTTATTCTTATATGTTTGCGATGATACTAAAATGAAGATATGATTCATTAATTTTGTTATTATGATTCATTAAAATTGATATTATGATTCATTAACTAATAAGTGGTGAATTAGATAACAAACTTCGGAACCGATAAAAATCATTATTGTTTTGTAGTGTATTATTATTGTTGTATGGTGTATTTTAAACCTCATATGGCGAATCGCATATTTTTCAAAAATAACAAATATTATTTTTTGTTGTATTATTGTGTAAGTTTTTTTTCTTATATATTTGCGATGATAGACTAAAATGAACATATGATTCATTAATTTTGATATTATGATTCATTAAAAGTGATATTATGATACACTAAAATGATATGAATCACGTCTCATTGAAAGTTCTCAAAACATATTCATGTTTGGTCTTGTTTTGAAGAGCTTGAATTTAGATGAACAATGGTATAATTTTTTTACATTTTGGACATATATTTTAAAAAATACACTAATTTAAAGTTAACATAATAAAAAACAGCCCAGTCAACAGCTGACTAGACTGCTGACTGGGTGCCAACTCATAAGGCCGCACATAAATTATATGCGGGCGGCGTGCACCCTCGCCCCTCTGCTTTGGCAAATACCAATCCGTGAGTCATTCTTTTTCTTTATGTAAAGGCATTAATGTCAGCCATAGAAAAAAATGTTAGCCATTTTTATAAGATAATATTAACCATATATATGAAAACTGATAGCCACCGGATAATTAATAATAATATTTTAAAGAAGTTGTTATTTGTAGTTACAAAATTACTAAATGCACTGATAGACTGTTGGCGACATAATACAAGTTACAGGCTCAGTAGACAACCTCAAAAATGATTTTTTTAAGATTACTCTACACCAACATTACCCTATACCACAAACCATAAAAACCACTATATGATTAGTTAAAAAATACCGAAAACACTTTTAGAGTTTGTAATACAAGTATTGTAAGACCCTAAACCATAAACCCTTTATACAAACAAAGGAATATTAACGATATACAACCGTGGCCAATATTTTATTTAGCTACGACATACATATTTATGTATACATGGCTTACATATCTTAATGTCTATGGCAACAATTTTTTGTATATACAAGCTTAAACTAATAAATAAAAGATTATTAGTTGTACATATATTTGAACATGTTAGTCAGCATAGATCTTAAATACCACCATAGGAAAGCTAAAACAATGAAAACCTATTTTAGGGTATGTAGTGAAGGGTTTAAGGTCGTTACCACAAATCTTTAAAATGTGTCGAGTCAATGACGACATTATAAAATAAAACAAGTTAAAAAAAGGATCACCATACACCACACATCCTAAAAACCACCAAAAGAAAGTTTTTGTTCATAAACATTAAGATTCACTTAAATTTATTACTAATACTTATTTATATATTAAGATAGTTTTTATATGATGGTTGTTATTTATATATAATCATGGCTAATATTATGTATATCCATGGCATATATAATTTTATATCGATGGCATATATTGTTGCCTTATGATAAAGACAAATAGGATGCCTTTATCTAATCCTACCACTAACTGGCAATAACTTTCTGGTTAATTTCCTCTAATAACTTAAAGATTAATTTTATTTATTTTAATTAGAACTACATTGACGCACAAGTCATTATTATTCTCTAGGGGTGTTCACCGTAAGTAAGTTTAACCACATATGCGGTTAACCATATACCGGTTAACCGGATAATACAATTTTTAAAAATTGATACCATTCCCATTCTATTTACACTGGTTATCCGCATTCAGGTTAACTATTTAGAGTTGTACCGTAATTCAGGTTAACCGAAACCAAGTGTAGGTTTTTTTGTTTAGGTAAATAACCTTGTGTAATGATAACAACTAGATAAAAATGAAAATAAAAACAATAAAAAGCTAGAAAGCACGAAGCATTTCATATCATGTGCAAAGCATTAGTTTATATACGTAATATACAAACAAATACTGAATCCACCATTATACAATGTTCAATCATTAATAAATGCATTATATAGTATATATATAACGTGCACATTTATAATTGCAATGACACGAACAATCAAGAATATAAGACAAAATCAATTCGCGTAGATTCGAACAACATAATTTACAAGCTGCTTATCAACTAAGTGATAGCAAAATACATCTCAAAAGATTTAACAAAACATAATCCCAATATACATTATCTATAATGCTTACCTTGCTCTTCAATGCACATAATATATTACGTCATATGTAAGTAGTGTTCTCTTTCTAGATTATAGATTATCTTTGTTCAAGTTATCAAAGTATAAGTTAAAGGATATACAAGACTAGCACATAACAAATAATTTTAAAATATCAAAATAAAATTGAAGACTATATGTATACATAAATATATAGTTAATATATATAACCAGTTAACCGCGATTAACCACACTATAAAGATTACATACCGTTACCTAAACCGCATATGTCTAATTATAACGGTTCGATTAACCGTACCGCCAAAGACGGTATGATTAACCGGTTAGGCGATATGGTATAAACTGGTTTCGTACGGTACCGTGGTAACGGGTTTTTTTTGGCACCCCTACTATTCTGCACATTTCAAATTCGATATACAATCAGATTTTATCTTTCAAGGCGTGCATGGGATTACGCCGAACAGTGAATCAAGAATGGAAACCATCAGTGATACACTTTCTAATGAGTGTGATATGAGTGACACTAAAATCAACGACAACAGTGAGAATGTTGAACAATTGGACTCTATGTTGCAAGATGTTGAAGATAATCATCGAGACAACTAAAAGTTCTTTTCAACTAATTTAGAAGTTGATATGGAAATAGATAACATAATAACTAGTAATGACATTACCATTGCCACAATTATTCAACAGAACCGTACATAACTAGTAGTTACTTATTCAAGATAACATTAATCACATACACGTGCATGTCCATGCCACATCGTAGCAACTTTATCTAGTCGTAGATATGGCTGGTGATCCTTTATTTAGTAGTTGTACATATTGGTGACAAGGACATTAAATCTTATGGGATCAGCCGGTCCTAGGAACTTGACTCACTAGACCGCTATTGTTGATGAAGATTATGACCCGTCTCACATTGTAGGTTGGGTCTGTAACTATACTGTTTTCCGGCAGGACAATCACATCTCGGAAGGCATTTTCCATATGAATTGTGGCTGCCGCAACACACCCTCGCATACCCACAAGCTGTGGCCATTCCCGGTGGGATACATCTACTCTCCTTGTCGTTGGTTGCTCTTCGCGCAATTAGAATAAGAGGACGAATTATAAGAAAACACAACAACAATATGTTATACTTCGCATAACATAGAAACAGAATTGCGTAATTAGATACACTAATTTCGTACCTCCTAGGTAGTTAGCATAAGTGGCCATCTCGATAGGTCTTTTCTGCCCTAGCTCTTAATGTGTTTCTATCTCTTGTATATATGTGTGTGCTCAAGTAGACTCACTTAAGAAGAGAAACTGCACATATTTATACTGGTCTAGGATATATGCATCCCGACCTCGAGTCCCAGAGAAAGCTAAAAGATCGACACTTAGGTAGCAGATAATATGTGGCTGTGGTGGCGTGTTATCTTTTTGGACGCAGGTCAAAAAAACGTGTTATACAAAAAATGAGTGCAGTAGTTTTATTTGTCCCCTCATATGCTTGTCCTTTGATTTCTTTTTGTCTGTGGCAATACAGCCTTGCGTGACGAGCTGAGCAGATGGTAATTACAAGTTGGTTTGGCCTTGGAGTTTTAAGTGCTGGAAGGGAATATATGATGTGAAGGTTGATGGGCTGGTAAGTGCAAGGCTATGGTCGGTTATGGTCTAAGTGTGCTGTAGTACTAATTTTCTTTTGTAGCTGCTGCCTGTGACGTCGTGGATTTGTAGTTGGCTTGTTTAGTTTTGGCTAAGGATTTTCCGCTCTCAGTTATCTCATTGCTACACATGTAGCCCCCTTATAAAAAAAAACAGCCTTGCAGCTATCTTTTTTATAATTTATACTTCAGAACCTCAAACCAACAAATATTACCACCACAGCGTGGCACATTAAGATTTTTGAAGTAGTGGGTCGCCTCTTTAATTAAGATACTTTTTCTTGTTATGTAGTATATGAGACTGAAACAGAGAGCGTAAAAGTAACTAGATTGTAGTGAATCTGTTTAGAAGATCAGAAAAAAATGAATGCCATCTCTCCGGCCGTAATGGGTATTTATAAACAGAGCAATTGACTACTGAAACTAGCTAGCTGCAGTAATTATAACTACTAAGTAACACTACCCATACCATACAATACGTATAATACAAATACAACATATATCGGGCGTTCACTTCGCGCATGTCCTAGCAGGACGATGACTGTCAGGAACTAGTTATAGATCTAAGATATTTAATTCGTTGGGTTTTGGGTTCTAACCATCTTGTTATCAAGAACTTATCCACTTTACACCAGTTTTAGGAGGTATTGATTTAAAACATCATGTTAGTCACATTAAGTACTTCCCCTATTTAGTCGGTTTGGATTGCATCATTAGATATTTTTCAAGCTCAGATTTTCGGCTTAACCAATGTAATCGATTAACTTCCGGACATTTTTTAGCACGTCTTTATACTCCTGTTTGCATTAATGAAAAGTCCAACTTATTTTTGAAAAATTATGCCTGCCAAAGCACAAGCTGGCATACCCCGCTAGTTGTGGCCATTCACGGTGTGTCTTACATTTATCCTCCTTTTCATTGTTCGGTCTGCAACTAGCTAGAATAAGAGTAATAATTGTGGACAACACAACAAGAATATATGATGCTTGTTTTAAATTGTGTAACATATATAGACAAAGATTTGTGTCCAGAGAAGGACAAATCTTTTGTACCTGAGCGAACCACGGGTTAGAGTATACGGTCATCTCGCTGCTCTCACAATAAGTTTCATAGCTAGCAACAAAGGTCTGGGATATGCATGATGCTTGTATGCGTCCGAAAAAAAAAAAAAAGAAACAGAATATTGCTAGTTAGGTAAATCTATATGTGCATGATTGTCGAACGTAAAAACACCTGTAATAGAAAATAGAGAGCCCAGTTGTACGGTCAGTTGTGCAAAATATATATAAATATACTTGTAAATCGTAGGCAATTGCATCCAATGCATCCATTTGCCCTAACGCAACAAGTTTCCTATCCACAAGTGTTTGACAACTATCTAATTTCTCACCAATTTAGTAATGTACATTAACATATATAACAAAAGATGATATTGTAAGGGGGGGGGGGGGGGTGTTTTATGATGCAAGTGAACTAAAATAAAACTAAACTAACTAAGGTAGATGCATCCCGGGATGGATCCTTGCACCTTTTACTACCAAATGTCGATTCATGAACTCACAGATAAACTATTCGTACGAGAAGACTTAAATGAACTAATAGCCGAATCATGATCTACTAATCCTAACCAATTCACTAGGATTTGATGAACAATTCGAGTACTTGATTAAATTGATAGCATTAAGTGCAAGTTTCCCTAAGTCGCAATGAAATCTATCTTAGTACCCTTCAATAAATAACTGATTTTATAACGGCCCTAAAAATTGGGCTGCTTCTGAGACCATTACACGCCGCGCACTTACTACCTAAGATATGCAAGACTCTAATCGAAAAGCATTCATCAACCAGAAAGAAATAACATTTGCATTACTATATTCAAAAGTATACAAAAGATCCCAATATAAGAAGTAAATACATAACCAAGTCTGGGCCCGTAGGCTACCAAGTACTCAAATACAATATATGAATTCAAATAAAGTACGAAACACGAAAGTAGTCTAAGACTCCATAGATCAAAGCCAAATCCAAATGTCGATCAATCTACAATGTATATATTTGTGGAAAGGGGGTGAGCAACCACAGCTCAGCAGATAGCAAACTTGATCAACGAAGCTGATTAACACATTTGAAATAATAACACGACATAATACAGAAATATATCGAAATAGAGCTTTTTTAAATAGAAGTTTCAAGGAAAGCGTTTCACAATCAAAACAAAGCAAAACTTAGCCAGAACTCAAATCAGCGTGGGACGCTACTCCTAAGCACACAGACAAATACAGAAAGAGCTGGCCGGAGACCCATGGATCAAAAGATCCCTCACATCGCAGAAATAGTCCAAAGACCAAAGGGCCCGTCGACCCCAGAACATAAACAGGGATAACCCATGCACATAATAGAATGACGTCTACGTAGCATGCTAAGGGATAGCCTGACCCGGCCACCACGGCTCAGAAGCAAAGTAACTAGGTTTCAAAATAGAAAATCAATCTTTCAGAACAATTGTGCATTTAAATACGCCCAAAATGTGATTAAATCACTTATACAAACTTAGGGGAATACAACCTCGCATATAGAAGACAAAATGGAGCCGAAATGAACAAGTTAGGCGAAAACAGAAGCTTGTCCGGACATGTGTCGGAACTTACATGTCCGGACACAGGCCGAGACTCACATGTCCTGGATGGAAGTCCGACAAAAATGTATGTGGTATGTCCGGACATGTGTCCGAACTTACATGTTCAGACACATGCCAAGAGTCAAAATAGAGAGATTAGACTAGGTGTGTCCGGACTTATGTTCGGGCTTGCAAGTCCAGACATAGGCCGAGACTTGAAACCCATAACTTGTCCTCGCACTCTATCCAGACGTGGCAAAATCAAAATCAAAAGTAGAACGCGGAAAAACTTTGCCAATTCAAAGCAACTCACACAAGCAAAGCTAGAAAAATTAAAAAGATAACCATGGGGTTTTGATGGCAAAAAACATACAAAACAGAGGTAGAATCAATTCATAAATCCAACGAACTCACAAGCATTCGAAGAGTCATAATACCAATTTTCCCTATGGATTAACATCAATGTCAAATCGGTTCATACCTACCTCGATTGACATGCAGTAGAATTCCAATTAAAGCTGAAGCACCCACAAGCTGCCCACAATTGCAGTACCAACCAACCTGAATTCAGATGAAGAAGCACACAACAACGAAGAGTAGGAATCACACCACACCGAAGAAGCAAATCACCACAATCAGAGAAGAAGAAGTTGAGGAAGAAGAAGAGAGGGAGAGCGCTCAATAACGAGAGAACTGGCAAAACTGCCGTGAATGGAAAAGTACGAGAAAATTAAGTTCTCTTTCCTTACCTTATTTTCCCAAAGTGCTTAATTACAACCTTACCCTCTTCTCTTCCTCATAATCTCAAAAACCACTTAATGTCATAAAACCCCTTAACATAAGATAACAAAATAAATACAAATCCGACTAATAGTAAACCTGGGTTATAACATCTTTCCCCCCTTAAAAGGAATTTCATCCTTAAAATTCAACATACCTTACTTCTCGAAGAGGAAGGAAACTTAGCACGTAGCTCATCCTCGAGCTCCCACGTCGCCTCACGCTCTGACTGATCTGACCACCAACCTTAACCATAGGCAGGGTTATACTCCAGAGTCTACAAATATTGTGAGCCATAATACAGACAAGAATGACTTCATAGGAGAAGACCTCACACAGCTGAAGCGGACCATACTTAATCACATGTGTCGGATCATGGACATGGTCCTCAACATGGACACATGGAAAACATCATGCACTCCTACTAAAGCTGGTGGTAACGTCAAGCGATACGCCACCGGCCTGATCCTCTTAAGAACCTCAAAGGGACCAATGAAGCGTGGACTAAGCTTGCCACTCTTTGCGAATCTGACCACTCCTCTAACATGCAAAACCTTTAGATAGACATGATCTCCAACCTGGAACTCAAGCGGCTTTTGCCTCTGATCTGTATAGCTCTTTTGTTGGCTCTAAGCAACCAATAGGCACTCTCGAATAATCCAGATCTTATCCACTGCGCCTTGCACCAGATCTGGGCCTACCAAAACTCTCTAATTCAGGTCATCCCAACAGATGGGACACTTGCACGTCCTACCATATAACGCTTCGAACGACGCCAAACTGATACTAGACTCAAAGTTGTTGTTGTAGGCGAACTCTATCAAAGTGACATACAGATCCTAACTACCACCAAAGTCTAGTTACAAGCCCAGAGCATATCCTCCATAATCTCATTAGTCTTCTCAGTCTAAGCATCTAACTGAGGATGGTAGGTGGAACAGAAAGCTAAACTGATCCCTAAAGCCTTATGTAGGTTGCGCCAAAAGCAAGACACAAGCCTCGGATTTATATCCAAAACTATGGTACCTGGGACTCCGTGCAACCTCACTATCTCATCTATATATAGCCGAGTAAGGCACTCCAGGCTAAAGATCTTTTTAGCGGCAAAAAATGAGCAGACTTCGTAAGCCTATGATCACTCTACTGCATCAAACCTTGAAAAAGTTCTAGGGAGGCCTATCACAAAGTCCATCCCTACGTTTTCCCACTTCCACTCATGAGCGGGAAGAGGCCGAAGAAGGCAAGCAGGTCTCTGATGCTCAGCCTTAACTTGCTGACAGGCTTGACATTGATGAATGTACAAAATAACATGTTTTAGTGGTGTATTCCATATGTTTTATCAACACTTTTCATGCTCATTTATTCACTCTAGCAATTTTTGTGCTTTATTGGTGTTTTATGCAATTATTGCTGAACAGGATGTATAACATAGCTAGGAATAAAGTAGAGTAAGAGATGAACACTTGGGTGCAAACGGATCCAAAATCAAAGCTATAACGAAGTAGATAGAGCATTTTAAAGTTCGACCAACCTAGAAGACCGCCCCTGTGGGTAAGTTGAAGCTGAATTCCGTCTCTGTTACGGACCGCCCCAGCCGACTGCCCCACAGGGTAGGTCGAAACGAAAATTTACTCAGATATGTTTTTTACAAGCAGAAAAAGAAGAGAAAGGAGAAGAAGAGAACCTCACCTCCCTTCAAGCTCCATTAAATGCTTCTTCTTATCCCTTTGCTCTTGTTTTCTTCTCTGTGTCTGTGTAGTCTCATTTTATACCTTGGGATGGGGTTTCTCCCCAAAATCCCTAAATTGCTCTTATAAACCTAACTCATCTTTTGTAGTTCTTTTGTCCTCATCAATGCTTAATTAATGCTTTAGATTTTATCACCTATTTCATTTATTGTGATTCCTTGTAAAATTATGCCTTGATCTTGGAATTAGACAAATAGGGGTTAAACCCTAACTTTCATTTCTCTAAATCAGGGAGTGGAACTTTAGGGCTACTATTAGGAGCTTCAAATTAATGTTATCTAGTGACTCTAGCCTTTTTTGAATTAAGGGGTGTGATTAATTAGGTATTTGATTAGTCCAAGATTTGAAGAATATTTACATTAGCTCTAATAGACAACTTAGTGAGGTAGAATTGAGAGCATATTTGGGTAATTTAGGAGATTCCCACAATCCTAAGGTATGAACCTATCTTAGATTAGTTAGTTTAACTTTATTGTTTTTCTTCAATTTATAATATCAACCAAAAACCCCCCAATTTAAGTTTATGCACATTTATTTATATTCTTACACATTTACTAAGCTTATAATTAAGTAGATAGTTGCAAAGTCGCTGTGGATACGACCTTATTGTACTACAATGACTAGGTTCACTACCCATAGTAAGCAATTTAGTTTTATTAGTATTTTGCACAAGTTTTTGGTGCCATTGTCCGGGACTTCGGTCTAACTATCTGGCTTATTATTTGTTTAGTTTAGGCGCATATTTTTCATTTCCTTTATTTGCCACTTTTGTGTAATAATTTTTGTTTATTTCCTTTGCAGGAACTCAACTCGATGGATGGTTATTATAATCAAGCAGAAGGTTGGTATGGTTACTAAACCAAACAAAACACCAATCATTGAAGTTTATGCCAAGGGTGCGGATAGTTTCATGAGGGGTCTCCCTGTCCGATTGCAATGTCAAGATTAGAGGCTCTCATGGAAGATTTCACCACTTCCATTAAGTTTGCACACTAAGCAGTTCAGTCAAAGTTTGCTGAGCAAAGCACCTTCAACATGAATGTTCAAGCTCAGCTAGATCAAATTGTGCAACAACTTAAGTGCGAAACAGTTCAAGAGGTGAAGAAACCTACTGAGGACTTGAGTCACCCTCACTCTCCTCCCCTGTTTGAATCAAAAAGTCCACCGCCAATCAACCACCAGCTTGATTATGAAGACAACTCGCTAGAAGAGAGTTTCTACTTTGACCTCATTGAGTTTTCTCCCTCTGAAGTCAACCACCAATTTGTCTCCCCCTCCCTTGTTCATCAAGACAATAAGGATAATCACATCCTAAACTTTGAGAAGAAGGAGACATCACCCCCCACCGACTCATCAGAGGAGAGTGCTTCCATTGACTTCAAGAAGCCATCTCCCTCTGAAGTTGATGTCCATCAAGGCTCTTCTTACGAGTCTTACCCCAAATACGAGGATTACTACATCTTCGAAACTGAGGAGGAGGAGCCATCTAACCTTGATCTTCATCTGGAGGATCAAGGCCTTCCCCACTTGTGCAACAATGATGTAAGGTGGAAGCTCAAAGTCCACCCACTAAGTGTGGAGGTTACCTTCCCATTTGATCCCGGACCAGAGAGATAAGACAAAGTCTGTCTGGGAGTTCTCCCTGCACTACTAAATGAAGATATGGATGTCTTCATCTTTGAATTTTAATAGGAGTATCCACCATGATCATCTCACACCAAGGATAATCAACCATAATAATTGGGCTGTTATTTAAAAAATGATGCCCACCCAATTCTCACTCACCCAAAATAAATCTCACTCCGATAAGCAAAATTCAGACAATAAAAAACAAGAGCGTCGTCACCTTTCTTTTCGAAACTTATTCATGTGAATATCAATTTTCAAGGCATTCGTTTTCAAACCCATCCCTTTTTGTTACTTACTTATTTTACCATTTTATTTTTGATTTATTTCATGTTAGCAAGTTCTGTTTTAGTCACTTGTTTATTTGCTTATTCATTTTATTTTAGTTCATGCTATTTTGTTACTTGTTTATTTTGTCTTATTTCATTTTATTGATACTTTTACTTGCATTTTCTTTATTAGTACTTGTTTTAATCCTGTGTTTATCATTGTCTTTTTTAGAACCACTTTCATCATTTTATGTTTATCTTTACTCTTATATTCCATACTAGTATTTTTTTGGTTTGTCGTAAATTTGATTAAACTCTCCCTCGTTTCATTTTATTTTGTTACTTGTTTATTCTACCATATTCACCGCTACTCGTACATATATAATTCAATTTCCACTTTTATTGCATTCGTTTGTATTTTAACCACCATTCTTTTTAATACTATTACATTATTTCATGTACTCATTTTGTGTTATTCTATTGTTATGTTTCGTATTTTGATCATTTACGTTCTATTATTTCATGACTCTCAAGAAGAAATCGATTCGTTCAGTAGCTTTTATCCTTTTCGTTTTACTGCATATTCGCATTAAAAATGACAACAATTTTTATGAAATTTATTCAATTCGAATTAGAGCATTAGTAATATTTCTCATGTTTGTAGGTTGAATTCTGTTGTAGCATAACTGGTTAGTTTAGTGTGAGGATAGGAGACACCATGTGTGCTGGCTTCAAACTTGATTATAAGCAATTGTAGTGCTGGTTTTTCTTTCTTTATTGTTTCGGCCTTTTAGTGTTAAGTTAATCTTTGCATATCTTTATCATTAGTCAGTACCAGCTTAGCTGCTGTTTGCACGTCATTGGATAACCGGGGTCTAGGTTTCGAATCCTCGCCTTGCCCTCTGATAATTTTTTGTTAGCTTGTTTTGTTGTAATCCTTGCTTCCCCATTTGACCTCGGGTCAAACCCGACCCAGAATAATAATAAAACCCTAACCCATTCTTCAAGTCACTCGCCTCCGGTGACCCATCTTCTATTATAAATCAATAATCCCTAAAAACCTAAGGAGAAGGAGGAACCAGCCGACAACATCGATCCCCAGAGATTGTTCCTGTAAACATTCCTCTGTTTTCTTCTCAATACATTTGTTGTGTTCTTCCCACCCAGAACAACGCTCACCCGCCTTCCTCGTTCTTCCTTCAACGTTCATCTTCTCAAATTCTGAAAACAACACAACGTACATACTCTACCTTCTTCATCCTATTACTCACGATATTGTGCAACCCAACTGGCGACTAAGAGCGTACAGGCTATGTAATTCATTCCATTCCTCACGAGGCTCACACGACAAGGAACATACCGGCTCTACTTCCCATTCTCTCCACGACGCATTGGCAAGCAAGGAGCATACAGCTCCGCCTTTTTTCAATCTATCGCCTTCTCTTCCTTTCCATCTCCTGTCGGAAGATCCACCCACCTATTTCTGCCCAATCTCAATACTATCGTCCAACACTTGGACAGTACCTCCTGTCTTTGCTCTGTCCGAATCGAGTGTGTCTGGCTTTACTTCGGATTCAAGTCATGTTTCCCCGGGATGAAAACTCCCAATACAAGTTCACCTCTGTCTCCCCAGCGTCATATGTACTCATGCCTCTCTATTGTTCAAATGAACAACATAATGTCTCTATTCCAGCTATTCTGAATTTCCTTTACGCTACTGCTTTGCTTCATTTTTTGTTTTTCTTCTTTTTCTTTTTTTCTTTTCGATTTGGTCCGCATTGGACATCTGATTCAGGGTGAATTGATTTTCAATCCAACGTTTTACAATCCCTCCCTGCGAATCCCGATTTCGTTCACAATAAGCGTGAGGATAGTGCGCTATGTTACGTCTCCTTATCCATTGTTTTGTCCATCCGATTATGTTTACTAACCTAACCTAGTTTGATTCTTCTGTTAGTGTTTTTTTTTTTATCCACAGGAAACCTTCTATTCATCCTCTTTCGGAAATAGGCGCCGGCGAACAAGGAGTATACAGGATGCGGCTCTACCATTTTCTTCATTCCTGCAATCGAGCAAGGAACATATATGCCGCAAGCTTACATTCTTCACTCTATTTTATTTCACTGTCCATATGTTTATCTTCTATCTTGTTTCACTTCTGTTAGTTTTCTCTTTCTTTTTCAATACTCTCTACAGATGAATAGATGTTCGCGCCTTCCTGGTATTATCCTAACTTGAATATGTCGTAATGTTCTCCTGGTTACATGCTTGTCTATGCGCAGAAATGCTGCATGCTTGGTTACTCTTATTTTAGTATGTCCAATGTTTAGTCCAGAAATACTCTTTGCTTACAAATAGATTAATCAGCCTGCACTAGCTCCTATATTCCTCTTAAAACGATTATATTCATGTTTGTGAAATTTCTCCGATGATCAACTGACTTGCATGTCTATATGTTTCTAGTCTCTCACGGTATCTTGGTTTTGACTGCACTTATGTTTGGTTGTATAGTTGTTGAATTTGAATCCTGGATGTAGCCCTCTTAGCATTGTCAATCAGTGACTCGGATTAGGGTCCACCGATCAAGATTTTAACAAGCAACGCACTAACCTTCAATCTTTTCTAGAGTTTAATGATTTTATTTGTTGATGTCGTCGTAAAAAAAAAGGGGGATTTGATTTCTTCGGTTTGCTTTTATTGTAGGTGAGTTATTTACACTGCGGATATACATTTGTACATATGCTTTCAATGCTTGTATATTTGATTCCTTCTAATGCGTTGGGTCGGGCCTGTTAATTTTAACTTCTACTCAAGCCAAATCCATGCTAGCCAACTGGGCTAATGTTGATAACCTTAGAATAACCCCCTAAGTTACCCACTTCTTTTTTAGCTAGTGAATCTAGTTAAGGCCCACAACTCTCTGCGGGTCTCTATAGAAAAGCCCTAGGACTATTTTATAGATGTTGTCCACATTAAGGTCGTAGTACCCGAGGGTCGTAGTACCTGTTTGTGGGTGACATCTCTCCTAGTTAAAAATAAAACTTTCCAAACCATCCATAATTGACAAAATAAAATTCACAATCAATGACCCAATTCAAAATCAATGGAGAATCCATTCTACTTCAAAAATCAATTCAAAAATAAATCAATTCAATTTGAGACCCAAAAATCATTCCAAATTTAGTCTGATCTATGAATCCCAAATCAACCAAAATTGAGGCCCAACATTAGCCAAACTTCAAGACTAACGAGGCCTATTTCAAAGCCCAATTCGAGGCCCATTTAAAAGCCTAGTTCGAGGCCCATTCCGAAAGCCAAAATTGGGCCCAATTCAACCCACATCAAAAAGCCCACTTCAACTTGACTCACTTTGACTTGGCCCAACTTCACAAAACTTGGCCCATCAAACTCATTTCGAGCCCAAACCTTGACCAAGGCCCAATTCAACCCAGAAGCCCAACCAAGGCCCAAATCCAACGCACTTTTCCAAAGTCCAATCTAGCCAATCTTCCAAGGCTCAATCCGCCCCATTTTTAGGGCCATACCCACTTCGGCCCAAAACTTGATCTGGCCCAATTCTAATTCTAATCTCACTTTAGCCCAACTCAACTCAATTCGGCCCAAATCAATTCAATTCGACGCAAACCAAATCAATCCATTCAATTCAACCCAAACCCATTCAATTCAGGTCAAATTCAACCCGACATGTAAATTCCAATTCGATTCAAAACTTCATTCAATTTCAATTCATTCAAAATTCATTCCCGATCCATTCAAAAATCCAATTCAATTCCAAACTCATTCAAATCCAAATTCATTTCAATTCCAATTCAAATCAATATTCATTTAACCCTGATTCAACTTCAATTTCAATTCAATTTCAATTTCATTCCAATTTCTCCGACACTCTAAATGTCTCATAGACCCGAGCGTCTCACAGACTTTGTTATTCCAATGATTCGAATATCTCACAGACCAGAGCATCTCA
This sequence comes from Limonium bicolor, assembly GCA_023374045.1. Taxonomy (NCBI): domain Eukaryota; kingdom Viridiplantae; phylum Streptophyta; class Magnoliopsida; order Caryophyllales; family Plumbaginaceae; genus Limonium; species Limonium bicolor. The sequence continues at coordinate 120,276,947 of CM041780.1, forward strand.
TAGACCCGAGTGTCCCACAGATCCGAGTGTCTCACAGATTTCGACATCTCAAGATTTCAAACGTCTCATAGACCCAAGCGTCTCACAGACCACAACACCCCACACATCAAGCTTTTCTAAAAACCCTCAAACATCGAAATCTCCAAAAAAAAACCCTGAACTACGTAAGGTCTGATCTCAACAGGAAGTTGAGTACGTAGGCAACCCACATAGGGTGCGACCCCACATCGAACAAAATGCCTTTTTTCACTCAACCACTTCACCTCCAAACAATCCCGTATCGCTTCACAGACCCGAGTGTCTCACAGACTTTGTTATCCCAATGATTCGAATGTCTCACAGACCTGAACATCTCACAGACCCGAGCGTCTCACAGATTCGAGCGTGTCACAGACTTCGACATCTCAAGGTTTCAAACGTCTCATAGACCCGAGCGTCTCATAGACTAAAACATCCCATACTTCAAACATCCCATACTTCAAACATCCCTTGAGGATTCAAGCCTCTCCTAATAACCCTGAACTACGTAAGGTCTGATCTCAACAGGGAGTTGAGTACGTAGGCAGCCCATCTAGGGTGCGACCCCATTCCAAACAAAAAACCTTTCCCTCTCTAAGGTGTCTCATACCTCTCAAACCTCAAACCTTCTTCGGCTCCCAGAACTTCAAATCAACAACTCCAAGTTTTGTCTATCACTCAACCTCAGACTCTTCCCAATCTCATTCTATACTCATCCGAATTCACCAACTCCTCTTGGCGCTAGCTTGGCAGAAAAGCTCGCCTCATCCACCTCTTTCCTCCTCCTGTCCAATCCTATCCTTGGCTTTAAATGAATCTCTCTAAAAGGTTTTGAAAGAAGGCAAATCCCGACAATTGGAGACCGAGGTTTCCTCGGGCACCAATCCGAAGTCGTGGTCGTTGCCACTTCTAAGGGGTGTAACCCAGTGCGAACCCACAAGAATCTCTGATGACAGATAAGTCCTATCCATAGGCAACAATCTCAGAGTCAACTAACGGTTCTTAGAACCCTCCTTCCTTTCCTTCCTAGTATTCTTAGGTTAAACTAGGTGGCGACTCTAGTCAATTCCGCCTTATAGAGGCATAAGTCCGCGTGGGCCCATTGAGAGCGGGTGTAGTGCTCACTAGCATTCCCCTTAAGCTTTCTGGGAAAGACGGACGATGTAGTAGGTATTTGAGGGATGCCAGAATAACGGGTTTTCACCCCCCACAGAATGACATTTCTAGGATCTAGGCTTTCAGTCAGACCATATTTAGATAGACCCCCCTCATACCGAAAAATCACCCTCCACAGAATGGCGACTCTGCTGGGGAAAACTTGAGTAAGTTTTTCTCAAACTCAAGGAAGACTGAACTCCATTCAAAATTGTCGGATTCCCCACTTCTTTCAAAACCTTCAAGAGATTCATCGAAAGCCATTAGGATTACTCTACTCCACACTCAGAGTGTGATTGGTGAGGATAGTTAGGAAGAGTGTGTAGCTTATACTTGACTTTGCTTGCCATCTGCGCTTTGCTTGCTACATAATTGCGTGATTATGCTAGACTAACTTGCAGGAACTTCAGGTAGGTGGGCCCATTAGGGGTCTAACTTCTTCCCTCTCTTTGCTGCGCATTTATTTACCGCTTTTTGGTTGTGATATTGAACTGTTAGGAATAGTCCTGAGGTGGGTGCATAGGGTAGCTTAGGACATGCATTCCTCTGTGTCACCCTTGATATTTGCGGTCGGGATAAATATTGGTCCACAATTGATTCCCCATGAGCAGATGCCCTTCGTAGTAAGGACTATGCACACGAGGCGGTATGATCGTAGTATCTACGCCTTGAAAACTCATGATCCTTCAACACTTACCTTTTCGAGTCAAAGCCAGCATATAGTGAACTCTGAGCCTTCAGTGTCCAGCTGCCCGTCCCGTGTCTAGATGGGTTTATGGGTAGTCACCCCCTTGTATGCCGCCTGTCTGACCACCCTTTGCATTACCCTGAAGATTGCATGGGCTCAGTTCTCCAAGTGTCCTGCACCACGGGTGTCTCTAAAGCCTGATGTCACGCTACACGTCCATAGAGGATCCCGTATTTACCGGATACCCATACATGGCACAACGTAGTCAGTGAATAATTTAGACTTTAGACACACCTGACCGTGCAGATGACGGGAGACCTGACCCCATGCAGTACTTCCCCAAGTTTTCCGAAAAGTGAGCATGTTGTGATAATCACCGGCCGTGGCTCATGTGACTGTATCGCTTCGGGTATCCTGACCTTTCGAACTTAAGCACTCCGGTCTTTCTCGATGACGTGCCCCACAGGGCGTAACAGAGATAAATCCCGAGAGATGAACAGTGAAGGGACGATGGTTCCCCCGGTGTTATAGAAGCATTGATAGACCTGGAAGGTGATTATCCCAATCATTCACACTTAGCTCCACATAAAATCAGCCACCATTTTTTATTTTGCACTTACATATTTGTGTGACCACGTTTTAAAAATTAGCAAAAATCAAAAAAATGAATCATGTCAAACACTCTAATGAAATATCTTCAAAGTCGTTCATCTCTAATGATTTCAAAATTGTTATTTCCAAAACAGTTTTCAAAATCGGTTTCAATCAAAGTCTTCCAAAAATTAAACTTTGTCAAGCGGTTTACAAAGAACAAGTTTCAAAAATCTACTGTTTATAAATGATTTTCAAACAATACTTCTCATAAATTTCATTTCAAAAACAGATTTCAAAAACATGCTTTTTACAAATAAATTTTAAACAACATTTTTCACGGATATTATCTCAAATTTGTTTTTTCAAAACAATTTTCGAAGTTGATTTTCATAAACGTATTTCAAAATAAAGATTTAGTCCCCATGTTGCGACCCGCTATTTTTGAAGTTCAACCCACCTTCAAGAGCAGCGGTCATTACCGTGGAGCGTACTAGTCATTCGTGTTTTCACATAAGTGGTGGATTTTCACAAAGAACTTGTGCTCGATCATTCACCTTTCCTTTCTAAAAAAACGCCCCTTATTTCCCTCGTCGGAGCAGATGGAGCGCATGAAGATCACAACTGCAGTGAACCGAAAATCAGAGGTGCACCAACCCGAGTCGAGCGACATGAAGACAGCAACGATTGTTCGAGTTCAAAATTTTTGAGAGTCAGAAGAACACCAACCGGTTTTGTTGGTCACAACCGCTTCGCTGCAAGAGCCAGAAGAGTAGCCGGTCAAGATCCCGAAGACGAATGAGCGGCCAATCAGGAGCCCGCACATGAGTAAGCAGTCAGTCAGAAGCTCGAAAACCAAGCAAAAAGTTCGAGAAGTTTAGCTCAAACTCCCCTTTAATGACTTTTAGAGGTGATGATGTATAGGTTTTCCCCTAGCATTCTTTTCTCTCTTGTCAATTTCTGAATAGACTGCGTGTATAGGTTATGCACCCCCTTTGAATTTGTTTAGATCATTATATGTATAGGGTTCCCCACTCCCTACTTTATTTGCGAATGACCGAGCATAAAAATTCCTACTAAGAAAATCCACTACTTCGGAAACATGTTTTTTCAAAACCGTTTTTCTAAAATGTAGCTTCTTTTGGGAACAAGCTAATAAAACAACCAACAAACAAAAGCATGCAACACATTCATGGCAGAAAGGAAAAGAGTTGCATGCATTCTCATTCAGTTCAAATTCATTAATCATGCATGAATCACACTCATCTTAGGAAAATGCATAATCACATGTTACATTTCCAACACACCTCACAAGAGCATCCATCCCATTTTTCAAGCATGCTAACATTTGTCAGATTATTCTTTCTACAATAATGGTCGTGTTTGCAGGTGAACAACTGTCTTTGCCTATGAGTGGCGACATGATCTTCGAAGTGATAGCAAGAAATACCGAGCATTCAAGCTTTTTTTTCCCATTCATCATACCATGTACATAGAGACCAACAACCACAAAAAAGCATGCACAAAAAAAAAATTCCAAAAAAATCACACATCCAAAAATCCAAAAAAGTCATACATCCAAAAAATCCCAAAATAAAAAACATACCTTCAAAAATCCCAAAAAATGCAGTCACTGTCATATCATGGGATCACCATGCGGGAGTTTTCACTCCCTAAAATTCCAAAACCCAGGAGCCAATCATCGACCAAATACCATTTTGAAACAACTTCTCTCACATCACATCCAACAATTGACCTTCTTCAGGGCTTACAATGACGGGATGAGCTTCATGAACCGCAAGCTGAGTTCGGCTCAAGCGAGACTAGTCATAACCTTACCACTCATGCATTGCATCCATTAAAAAAAACAAGCAAAAAAAATCGAACCAAAATTCGAATGAGTCATTTTCATTCTCATCATTTCATGCATCCTATACATAGTAATTCCATATTACCACATCATATTGCATTGTAGATAATTGCATTTGCATACTCCCATATCGAAACGATGTCTTCGGTGAAAAGCTTGATTGATTGTTTGAACATAGTGTTTGAATCACTAAACTCTTGACCCGTCAATGAACTCAAGGGTCCAATCAAAATCAGCACCACAAACCAAAGTGAGTAGTGTGCAAAGAGCGGTATTTTCCTTCGAATTTCAAATGAGTGTTTTGGACAATCCATTGAGTGATGAGGGAAGGTAAAGAGTTCCAATTGAGGTAAAACCACGAGCGACATGTGCATTCCTTCAGCACATGGAGAGGCACAAATCATAGTGAGAGCAATGTCGATAAACATGATACGAACTGTGATTCATGCAAAGATTTGAGAAGAGTAAGAAAACAATCATTGAATAATGAGAGTGACGAGGCACTTAGGATCAAAATCCCCACAAAACCAAAAAGCTTTGACTGCCCTGTACATAATCCCTTAGTGAGCCCCGCTGAGCCCTTCACGATAAACCTTTTTCTGTGAACTCCACAACATGCCAACCCACGTACATATACTTACTTGCCCTTGCAATAGAGGATCTCAAAGGAGCCGGAGCCATGGCCTCTCCCCCACCATCTTCACAAAAACAACAAATGAAATGCTTGAAGAAATCAGTGAGTCAATGCAACTCCAAAGCCAAACACCAAAAAGAACACCAAAAATGTTCAAGAAGATCGATGAGTCAATGCAACTCCAAAGCTGAAAGCCAAAATACAAAGCAGAGAACGCTTGAGAAAGTTGATGAGCCAAATGCAGTTTCAAAAAACAAAATGAGAAGAAAGTTCAAATCGAACACCAGAAGAGGCAAGAAGGAGAAATCCAAATCAGAAGGACCAATGATGTCCCATAGAAACCAATAAAAGGTTGTCAAAACCCGTCCAATCATTCCACCCATGGCAAAGGCGAAACACGTCCTCTATTGCACAAAAGCTCAACAATTCCCAAATAAATCCTCCAGTCCCATGTAACATACATCATACCCCTAAGCCCCGTTATAACCCAATAAAAGACCTCTGACTCGTTAGTTGATGAGCGTTAACCGAAAGTATCGGATCTGAAACATGAATCATAAGTTTCGTACTTGTTATCAACATGTCCCGTCATACCAAAGGGACCGTTAGCGAATGAGTGTGACCTAATCTCACAAGGTCTTTAGAGTGCGAGTGACTCTTCGACTAAACCACCAAATCATAATCGGCCTACCCCATTGCAGGTGAGGAATTTGTGACGAACGGAAAGTCCATAACCTCGAAAAGGAATTCTAAGGAAAATACTGCTCTGAGCATCAAGAGTGTCATCACGACATTTGCACACACGGCCATACTCATGAAAGATTGACCCGTATCCCTCCATGAGAGGAAAGTGATTCACGCATTCGAGTTCAATAATCACTCAAGATAGAACCGGAGATGTCTTATATTCGTAAACCTTGTATTAACAGAGATAGGACCGTACCCTCTCTCCCAAAACTGCATATGCATTTGGCATCATGTTTTGCACCCAGTGTTTGAATGCATCATAAGCACTCCATCATCAACATATGATTGATAAGAACCCTGCCTAGTCTCGCCGAAAGTAGACTTCAGCTGCCGCCATTGAAGCGTAACTCCCTTTCAAAGGAAGTCAAGTCAGAGCCATCCTAGGCTATCTTTGAGCTACATCGAACCATTACGGCGCTATCCTGGGCCATCATCGAGCTATATCTAGCCTCTTCGGAGCCATCCCGGGCTATCGCCGAGCTACATCGAACCATTCAAGAGCTATCCGGAGGCATACGAAGACCATCCCGGAGCCATCCACTGCCATACTCATTCCCTTTCGACACCGCTTCTAAAGCCAATCTGGAGCCATGCGGGAGTCATCCTCAAAACATTGAGACCATCCATAGAGCTACACAGAGGCCATCCCAACAGTCCGAGAACAATACGGGGGCCACCTCAAATCCTTGTTAGATCCATTTCGTCACCAAGGCTTTGCTCACAGAGGATCGAACTACGTATGGTCTGATCTCAATATGGAATTGAGTACGTAGGCAGCCCGTTCAGGGTGCGACCACATTAGAGGCGAAAACTTCCCTTTTCCCCTCGGTATCATTAAAGTGAACCAACCAAAGCATCGTCATGCTCAATCAGCACAAGGTCATCCCGGAGCCATCCATGGAAATCCTGGAACCATGATGGGAACTCCCAACAAAGTCATGCAACTGTGTTTCATCCTTCACTCAAGAAAAACCATTCACTCACTACAAAGTCCACAACAAATCCCGTCAAACAACAATAAATCCATCACCGGAGTCATCAAACCACCGTGAAAAAAAAAATCTCAAGGCAAATGAAAGCCTACAAACTGCCACAACATCACCAACCATGTCAAACCCACCAACCACCCCGAGACCATTAGTCACACCGGAGCCATCAGTGCCTACCAGAGCCATCAGAGCATATTGGAGCCATCAACGCATGCTGAAGCCATCTCAGATCCATGAAGCCATGCCGGAGCCATACCGGAGCCATCCCGAGGTTTTGATGTTACTATAAAGCCATCTGCTCACACAAAAACCTACAGGGAGTTTAATTCAATTAATACATTGGTTAATCACCTCACATCACATATCATCTGCATATACCCACAAAATTTGCTCACTATCTGACGCATCTTTACACCCGCTAGACAGCTATTGCGCTACTAGCGCGGTCGACTTTTCATTTTACACCTGCTAGACAGCTATTGCGCTACTAGTACGGTCGTCTTTCGTTTTACACCTGCTAGACAGCTACTGCGCTACTAGTACGGTCGCCTTTCGTTTTACACCTGCTAGACAGCTATTGCGCTACTAGTACGGTCGCCTTTCGTTTTACACCCACTAGGCAGCTATTGCGCTACTAGTGCAGTCGACTTTTCATTTTACACCTGCTAGACAGCTATTGCGCTACTAGTACGGTCGCCTTTCATTTTACACCTGCTAGACAGCTATTGCGCTACTAGTACGGTCGCCTTTCGCTTTACACCTGCTAGACAGCTATTGCGCTACTAGTACGGTCGCCTTTCATTTTACACCTGCTAGACAGCTATTACGCTACTAGTGTGGTCCCGCCGTTTTTCCTCCACTAGGTAGCTATTACGCTACTAGTGTGAGATCGTTCATTTCATAACCCACTAGGCAGCTATTACGCTACTAGTGCGGTCCCGCCGTTTTTTCCTCCACTAGGCAGCTATTACGCTACTAGTGCGAGATCGTTCACTTCATAACCCGCTAGGCAGCTATTACGCTACTAGTGTGGTCCCGCCGTTTTTCCTCCACTAGGCAGCTATTACGCTACTAGTGCGAGATCGTTCATTTCATAACCCACTAGGCAGCTATTACGCTACTAGTGCGGTCCCGCCGTTTTTTCCTCCACTAGGCAGCTATTACGCTACTAGTGCGAGATCGTTCACTTCATAACCCGCTAGGCAGCTATTACGCTACTAGTGTGGTCCCGCCGTTTTTCCTCCACTAGGCAGCTATTACGCTACTAGTGCGAGATCGTTCATTTCATAACCTACTAGGCAGCTATTACGCTACTAGTGCCGTCCCGCTGTTTTTTCCTCCACTAGGCAGCTATTACACTACTAGTGCGAGATCGTTCACTTCATAACCCGCTAGGCAGCTATTACGCTACTAGTGCGGTTCCGCCGTTTTTCCTCCACTAGGCAGCTATTACGCTACTAGTGCGAGATCGTTCATTTCATAACCCACTAGGCAGCTATTACGCTACTAGTGCGGTCCCGCCGTTTTTCCTCCACTAGGCAGCTATTACGCTACTAGTGCGAGATCGTTCACTTCATAACCCGCTAGGCAGCTATTACGCTATTAGTGTGGTCCCGCCGTTTTTCCTTCACTAGGCAGCTATTACGCTACTAGCGCAAGATCGTTTCACATCCACCTGCTAGGCAGCTATTACGCTACTAGTATGGTACTCTTTCAAAGTATTATAGGCTCATCATAAGTCCTATAGCTAGATATCAAGAGGTCTAGTTGAGGCACTCCTAAGTCCTCGTACTTTCAATCGCATTCTAGGCCCGTCATAAGCCCTAGGACTGGATATCAAGAGGTCCAGTTGAGGCACTCCTAAGCCCTCGTGCACCTTAAATCAAATCGGGTTGTTGGTATTATAGGCTCGTCATAAGTCCTATAGCTAGATATCAAGAGGTCTAGTTGAGGCACTCCTAAGTCCTCGTACTTTCAATCGCATTCTAGGCCCGTCATAAGCCCTAGGACTGGATATCAAGAGGTCCAGTTGAGGCACTCCTAAGCCCTCGTGCACCTTAAATCAAATCGGGTTGTTGGTATTATAGGCTCGTCATAAGCCCTAGGACTGGATATCAAGAGGTCCAGTTGAGGCACTCCTAAGCCCTCGTGCACCTTAAATCAAATCGGGTTGTTGGTATTATAGGCTCGTCATAAGTCCTATAGCTAGATATCAAGAGGTCTAGTTGAGGCACTCCTAAGTCCTCGTACTTTCAATCGCATTCTAGGCCCGTCATAAGCCCTAGGACTGGATATCAAGAGGTCCAGTTGAGGCACTCCTAAGCCCTCGTGCACCTTAAATCAAATCGGGTTTTGGTATTATAGGCTCATAGTCATCCTATAGCTAGTATCAAGAGGTCTAGTTGAGGCACTCCTAAGTCCTCGTACTTTCAATCGCATTCTAGGCCCGTCATAAGCCCTAGGACTGGATATCAAGAGGTCCAGTTGAGGCACTCCTAAGCCCTCATGCACTTCAAACCAATCTATTGTTAGCATTCTAGGCTCATCATAAGTCCTAGGGCTGGATGTCAAGAGGTCCAGTTGAGGCTCGTAATAAGTCCTCGTGCATTCAGCTATCATATCATTTCCCATCGCATTCATATATTATCTTACTCATGATCACATCCTAATGCACCACAAAGTCGTAGTGAGAATTTTTGGCGCCTTCTCAACCTTGATCCAATTCTGCAAAGGCTTGCAAAATTGAATCAAGGGGAGCCATCTGTAGACACCAAAAATTCTCACTCCATAAAGCAAAATTCAGACAAATAAAAAAACAAGAGCGTCGTCACCTTTCTTTTCGAAACTTATTCATGTGAATATCAATTTTCAAGGCATTCGTTTTCAAACCCATCCCTTTTTGTTACTTACTTATTTTACCATTTTATTTTTGATTTATTTCATGTTAGCAAGTTCTGTTTTAGTCACTTGTTTATTTGCTTATTCATTTTATTTTAGTTCATGCTATTTTGTTACTTGTTTATTTTGTCTTATTTCATTTATTGATACTTTACTTGCATTTTCTTTATTAGTACTTGTTTTAATCCTGTGTTTATCATTGTCTTTTTTAGAACCACTTTCATCATCATTTTATGTTTATCTTACTCTTATATTCCATACTAGTATTTTTTTGGTTTGTCGTAAATTGATTAAACTCTCCCTCGTTTCATTTTATTTTGTTACTTGTTTATTCTACCATATTCACCGCTACTCGTACATATATAATTCAATTTCCACTTTTATTGCATTCGTTTGTATTTTAACCACCATTCTTTTTAATACTATTACATTATTTCATGTACTCATTTTGTGTTATTCTATTGTTATGTTTCGTATTTTGATCATTTACGTTCTATTATTTCATGACTCTCAAGAAGAAATCGATTCGTTCAGTAGCTTTTATCCTTTTCGTTTTACTGCATATTCGCATTAAAATGACAACAATTTTTATGAAATTTATTCAATTCGAATTAGAGCATTAGTAATATTTCTCATGTTTGTAGGTTGAATTCTGTTGTAGCATAACTGGTTAGTTTAGTGTGAGGATAGGAGACACCATGTGTGCTGGCTTCAAACTTGATTATAAGCAATTGTAGTGCTGGTTTTTCTTTCTTTATTATTTCGGCCTTTTAGTGTTAAGTTATCTTTGCATATCTTTATCATTAGTCAGTACCAGCTTAGCTGCTGTTTGCACGTCATTGGATAACCGGGGTCTAGGTTTCGAATCCTCGCCTTGCCTCTGATAATTTTTTGTTAGCTTGTTTTTGTTGTAATCCTTGCTTCCCCATTTGACCTCGGGTCAAACCCGACCCAGAATAATAATAAAACCCTAACCCATTCTTCAAGTCACTCGCCTCCTGTGACCCATCTTCTATTATAAATCAATAATCCCTAAAAACCTAAGGAGAAGGAGGAACCAGCCGACAACATCGATCCCCAGAGATTGTTCCTGTAAACATTCCTCTGTTTTCTTCTCAATACATTTGTTGTGTTCTTCCCACCCAGAACAACGCTCACCCGCCTTCCTCGTTCTTCCTTCAACGTTCATCTTCTCAAATTCTGAAAACAACGAACGTACATACTCTACCTTCTTCATCCTATTACTCACGATATTGTGCAACCCAACTGGCGACTAAGAGCGTACAGGCTATGTAATTCATTCCATTCCTCACGAGGCTCACACGACAAGGAACATACCGGCTCTACTTCCCATTCTCTCCACGACGCATTGGCAAGCAAGGAGCATACAGCTCCGCCTTTTTTCAATCTATCGCCTTCTCTTCCTTTCCATCTCCTGTCGGAAGATCCACCCACCTATTTCTGCCCAATCTCAATACTATCGTCCAACACTTGGACAGTACCTCCTGTCTTTGCTCTGTCCGAATCGAGTGTGTCTGGCTTTACTTCAGATTCAAGTCATGTTTCCCCGGGATGAAAACTCCCAATACAAGTTCACCTCTGTCTCCCCAGCGTCATATGTACTCATGCCTCTCTATTGTTCAAATGAACAACATAATGTCTCTGTTCCAGTTATTCTGAATTTCCTTTACGCTACTGCTTTTGCTTCATTTTTTGTTTTCTTCTTTTCTTTTTTCTTTTCGATTTGGTCCGCATTGGACATCTGATTCAGGGTGAATTGATTTTCAATCCAACGTTTTACAATCCCTCCCTGCGAATCCCGATTTCGTTCACAATAAGCGTGAGGATAGTGCGCTATGTTACGTCTCCTTATCCATTGTTTTGTCCATCCGATTATGTTTACTAACCTAACCTAGTTTGATTCTTCTGTTAGTGTTTTTTTTTTTATCCACAGGAAACCTTCTATTCATCCTCTTTCGGAAATAGGCACCGGCGAACAAGGAGTATACAGGATGCGGCTCTGCCATTTTCTTCATTCCTGCAATCGAGCAAGGAACATATATGCCGCAAGCTTACATTCTTCACTCTATTTTATTTCACTGTCCATATGTTTATCTTCTATCTTGTTTCACTTCTGTTAGTTTTCTCTTTCTTTTTCAATACTCTCTACAGAGATAGATGTTCGCGCCTTCCTGGTATTATCCTAACTTGAATATGTCGTAATGTTCTCCTGGTTACATGCTTGTCTATGCGCAGAAATGCTGCATGCTTGGTTACTCTTATTTAGTATGTCCAATGTTTAGTCCAGAAATACTCTTTGCTTACAAATAGATTAATCAGCCTGCACTAGCTCCTATATTCCTCTTAAAACGATTATATTCATGTTTGTGAAATTTCTCCGATGATCAACTGACTTGCATGTCTATATGTTTCTAGTCTCTCACGGTATCTTGGTTTTGACTGCACTTATGTTTGGTTGTAGTTGTTGAATTTGAATCCTGGATGTAGCCCTCTTAGCATTGTCAATCAGTGACTCGGATTAGGGTCCACCGATCAAGATTTTAACAAGCAACGCACTAACCTTCAATCTTTTCTAGAGTTTAATGATTTTATTTGTTGATGTCGTCGTAAAAAAAAAAGGGGGATTTGATTTCTTCTGGTTTGCTTTTATTGTAGGTGAGTTATTTACACTGCGGATATACATTTGTACATATGCTTTCAATGCTTGTATATTTGATTCCTTCTAATGCGTTGGGTCGGGCCTGTTAATTTTAACTTCTACTCAAGCCAAATCCATGCTAGCCAACTGGGCTAATGTTGATAACCTTAGAATAACCCCCTAAGTTACCCACTTCTTTTTTAGCTAGTGAATCTAGTTAAGGCCCACAACTCTCTGCGGGTCTCTATAGAAAAGCCCTAGGACTATTTTATAGATGTTGTCCACATTAAGGTCGTAGTACCCGAGGGTCGTAGTACCTGTTTGTGGGTGACATCTCTCCTAGTTAAAAATAAACTTTCCAAACCATCCATAATTGACAAAATAAAATTCACAATCAATGACCCAATTCAAAATCAATGGAGAATCCATTCTACTTCAAAAATCAATTCAAAAATAAATCAATTCAATTTGAGACCCAAAAATCATTCCAAATTTAGTCTGATCTATGAATCCCAAATCAACCAAAAATTGAGGCCCAACATTAGCCAAACTTCAAGACTAACGAGGCCTATTTCAAAGCCCAATTCGAGGCCCATTTAAAAGCCTAGTTCGAGGCCCATTCCGAAAGCCAAAATTGGGCCCAATTCAACCCACATCAAAAGCCCACTTCAACTTGACTCACTTTGACTTGGCCCAACTTCACAAAACTTGGCCCATCAAACTCATTTCGAGCCCAAACCTTGACCAAGGCCCAATTCAACCCAGAAGCCCAACCAAGGCCCAAATCCAACGCACTTTTCCAAAGTCCAATCTAGCCAATCTTCCAAGGCTCAATCCGCCCCATTTTTAGGGCCATACCCACTTCGGCCCAAAACTTGATCTGGCCCAATTCTAATTCTAATCTCACTTTAGCCCAACTCAACTCAATTCGGCCCAAATCAATTCAATTCGACCCAAACCAAATCAATCCATTCAATTCAACCCAAACCCATTCAATTCAGGTCAAATTCAACCCGACATGTAAATTCCAATTCGATTCAAAACTTCATTCAATTTCAATTCATTCAAAATTCATTTCATTCCCGATCCATTCAAAAATCCAATTCAATTCCAAACTCATTCAAATCCAAATTCATTTCAATTCCAATTCAAATCAATATTCATTTAACCCTGATTCAACTTCAATTTCAATTCAATTTCAATTTCATTCCAATTTCTCCGACACTCTAAATGTCTCATAGACCCGAGCGTCTCACAGACTTTGTTATTCCAATGATTCGAATATCTCACAGACCAGAGCATCTCATAGACCCGAGTGTCCCACAGATCCGAGTGTCTCACAGATTTCGACATCTCAAGATTTCAAACGTCTCATAGACCCAAGCGTCTCACAGACCACAACACCCCACACATCAAGCTTTTCTAAAAACCCTCAAACATCGAAATCTCCAAAAAAAAACCCTGAACTACGTAAGGTCTGATCTCAACAGGAAGTTGAGTACGTAGGCAACCCACATAGGGTGCGACCCCACATCGAACAAAATGCCTTTTTTCACTCAACCACTTCACCTCCAAACAACCCCGTATCGCTTCACAGACCCGAGTGTCTCACAGACTTTGTTATCCCAATGATTCGAATGTCTCACAGACCTGAACATCTCACAGACCCGAGCGTCTCACAGATTCGAGCGTGTCACAGACTTCGACATCTCAAGGTTTCAAACGTCTCATAGACCCGAGCGTCTCATAGACTAAAACATCCCATACTTCAAACATCCCATACTTCAAACATCCCTTGAGGATTCAAGCCTCTCCTAATAACCCTGAACTACGTAAGGTCTGATCTCAACAGGAAGTTGAGTACGTAGGCAACCCACATAGGGTGCGACCCCATTCCAAACAAAAAACCTTTTTCTCCTCTAAGGTGGCTCTCATACCTCTCAAACACTCAAACCTTCTTCGGCTCCCAGAGACTTCAAATCAACAAACTCCAAGTTTTGTCTACTCACTCAACCTCAGACTCTTCCTAAATCCTCATTCTATACTCATGAATTCACCAACTCCTCCCTTTGGCGCTAGCTTGGTAGAAAAGCTCGCCTCATCCACTCTCTTTCCCTCCTCCTGTCCAAATCCTATCCTTTGGCTTTAAATGAATCTCTCTAATAAGGTTTTGAAAGAAGGCAATCCCGACAATTGGAGACCGAGGTTTCCTCGGGCACCAATCCGAAGTCGTGGTCGTTGCCACTTCTAAGGGTGTAACCCAGTGCGAACCCACAATAGAATCTCTGACATGACCAGATAAGTCCTATCCATAGGTAATAATCTCAGAGTCAACTAACGGTTCTTGAACCCTCCTTCATTTCCTTCCTAGTATTCTTAGGTTAAACTATGGCGACTCTAGTCAATTCCGCCTTATAGAGGCATAAGTCCGCGTGGGGCCCATTGAGAGCGGGTGTAGTGCTCACTAGCATTCCCCTTAAGCTTTCTGGGAAAGACGGACGATGTAGTAGGTATTTGAGGGATGTCAGAATAACGGGTTTTCACCCCCCACAGAATGACATTTCATAGGATCTAGGCTTCTCAGTCAGACCATATTTAGATAGACCCCCCCTCATACCGAAAAATCACCCTCCACAATGATTACTTTTACTTGTCGCATTACTGAATTGCATTTTACGTTGCAATAGTCATGGTGAAAAAACAAGGGAATGACAAAGGGAAGGGGAAGGTAACTGATGGAGCTGATGAAAAAAGTAGGCGCCCTAAACATGAGTGGAGTAAGGAGGATGTGGAGTTACTAATCCAGTTGTTAGTTGAGGAAGCACAAATACAGTTAGGTAGAGGAGGATCATTAGTGGGTTTCCAACATAGGTGGGTCAATGTAACTGAGAAGTTTAATGACCGTAGGAGTGGTCAAGGGTATGTTGATAGGCATCAGTGCAAAAACAAGGGGGATACACTTAAGAGTGGGTGGAGAAAATGGAAAGAGTTAACTAACAAACAGACTGGGCTTGGATGGAATGAGGAGGGCAACTGCTGCACTTACCCTGAAGATTGGATAGCAAGAAAAGCTCAGGTATGTTGTCATTTATGATGTTGTTTATCTGCACTCTGTTCCAAAATAAGGCTGTTTTGAAGGCGGTACTGAACTTATTATTTTGGCTTTGTAGGAAAACCGAGGTATTCACAGGCTGGTTAACTCCAAATGGCCAACCTATCTTGTAGATCACATGGAACTAATTTGGGGCCAAGCATATGCTAACGGTGAACTGCGCCTTACCCCGGGAGGTGTAGCACCGCAAGAACTTGAAGAATCTGCCAATGTTGCTGAAGATGATGAGGTCCAAGTTCTGCAGGGACACGGTACTACTCAGAGCATGCGATCATCTGAACGTTACAACCATTCTGGTAGCGGTTGTGGAGGTGGATCAATGGACATATCCGCTGGAATGGGTATGCTGCTAGTTACGGTGCTGTGGGTTCCAACAACAAGAGGGTCCATGCTCCTTTTCTGGATATGGAAGATGAAGATGGAACTCCAATATTTGACATGCAAACCGCAGCATCAATTGGTGCAAGTATGGCCGCATCTGCATTCCAAGGTTCTCCCTTTGCTGGTATTGTGGCTGGGAGCTCAAACAATTACCAACCTGACATTTCATTATCTCTTGATCCTGGTAACACTATAATACGGGTGGATGATGTCCCTTTAGCTGGTGACATCCAAAGCCAGTGCATGACTGAATATGGTAATGTCCATAAGCCGGCTAAATGGGATGAATTGATGGAAACCACTGCTGATGGTGTTGTTCATGGTGCCAAAAAGAAGCCATTGCAACCAAAGAAGGATACAAGCATGGGTAAGAAGAAATCAAAGGGCAGTAGGGGAAATAATGCTTCAGAGAAGCTTGAAGCCATGGAAGGTCGCCTGGATGAGACACTAGATGACTGCAGAACTGTACTATATTGTAACACCCCATCCAACAACAAATACATAACAACAATCTGCAGCGGAATACACAACTCATCAATTAACTCAACTCGCTGGTGTTACACGCCGTTAACCACCCACGTGGCTAACAAGGCTAATACACATACATTGTACCGGTCTGATGGGCTAAATTCCCGAGCAACTACACATTATTATCCCTTTCCATTAACAACAACAACAACATACACCTTTCAACTATACCGAGTATTTACAAACTGATGCCGACAACAATATCGGTCTTACTACTCCTACTGTATATACACAACATAAACGATTACCCATGTACAACGACTACCCTGTCCTACTCTCTCGAACGGCTTCCAGCTCTTTGTACCTGAAATAGGAAAAGAAGAGAAAGGGTGGCCCCCAAGGGGCTCAGCACCTTTGCTGGTATGGTAATCCCGCAGCCCACATGCTACCGGGCCACGCACAACTACTTGTCGTCTTAGCATGCGGTTGATTATATTTAAATCATGCATATAACAGTGAACACACATCACATAACATTCGCCTCAACGGGCTCAACAAACGGATACTATATCCTTACTTAATAAGTCACTCATGGTATTCATCATCCCTAGAGTGTTCCTCTCTAATGGCTACTTCCTTAATAGACGACACATACCCTTAAATCGGGTTATCCTTAAACGCCTCTTATCACAAACTGGGATTCATTTCCATGATCCACATACTCCACATTTTACAACATATAACATACACTACATAACAACACATAACAACACTTGCACGTTTCAACGTGTACATCATAACATCACAATAGATATTGCATCACAACAAATTACATAACATAGCGGGAATGGTTCTCTTAGGAACCGACCCAAACATTGTTTATACACTGGTGAGCCTAGAGAATGTTGCCAGTCTCATGATAAGCTCGTTTACAATAGCAACAACACTCATTACCGTCCTAATAGTCGGACGAGTAACTTAAGTTAAGGCGGTTCGGGTTTGGAGGCCCGAACACACCACACAACACATGTTCCCCCTAAACCGATCATAAGTCAGAATAGCTAAGCTTTGGAATAAGCTAATGGGAGATCATAACCCGTGAGGGAAACAACCATAACAAAGAGAAGGGTAAGGCTAAGAAGGATACCCTCTCCCAAACAACGCGCGACCGGCCTAACCGATTCCTCACCACTGTTAGTACAACTTACTATTAAATATTAGTTAGAACCCCATTATGGAGTCTATCACATCCACACAACTTATAGTATTACAATTGAGTTAAACATACAAGAGAGGTCCTTACGTACACACACACAAACATCACATAATTAACTCACGCATAGCCGTGGTTAGAACGTCCCATGGTTCGGGTCGTTTAATCCGAATACCGAACTCTCATGTGATCCTAGACTCAGTTAACTAAGGTTAACACTTCCGAGGTTAAATGGTATCGGAGTTGAACACGCCACATAAATGAATTACTGTAAACTCATTACATGTTTTATCTTACAACGTGGCAAACATACAGAAAACACATTGGCATACAAGCCGGTGTAATCCGGTAGGACACAGGTTGCAAGAAAACCATACCTGTCACCGGAGTCCACTTTATCATGTCCACTTATGTTCCTCGAGCAATTCTCGAACAACTGATAACATTACATGTACTTTTATTAACATCGGGGTAACATGATTGTTTAAAGTCTAATGCTTATAACTTATCCCCGTTAACTTAGTTACATAACTTTACATTTTAACTTGTTTTACTTTTACATTTTGCTACAATTTTTCCCTCACCAAATTATCATTATAACTTACTTAACATGCCCTTAACAATCTTATAACATCATTACTTAACAATCCCCTCATTACATATCATTTTATAACCTTAACGTTTAAATCATCTTACTTAACTTAATCTCTCAAGTCCATATATATTTATCTTTCTAACCATCAATACTCTCTTAATGGCATACCACTAATACCACTTAACATTCTTAAAATTAATTTTTTTTTTTTAGGTCCGACCGACCCACCGAGACCCACCCCCTGGGTAGGTCGGCTGTAGAGAACATCCAACTTCACAGTTTCAGCCCGACCGACCCAGACTGGGGTCGGTCCCCTGGGTAGGTCGGCTGCAGAACTCTCCTAAAAATGCCTATCTTATTCCAAACTCCTCCACAAGTTCCCTTATATGTTCTAACACCATTTAGCCACTTAAACACCCTCTTAAATCATCCATTAAACTCATTAGTTGACCCACCATCAAGCTCCTTGATCATTCACTCAAATTCTTGCAAAATTCCTAACACTTGTAATGTTTTTCCCTAAGTTCCTAAGTGGTGGTTTATACTTATGATAACAACTAACTAAAATGTTTTCTCACCACCATCACATCTACTCCAAGCGTCATCCCTCACAAACATCTCCATTACACAACTCCTTCTATATCCACAAGTTTACACTTGGACCTTCACAAAGCATTACTTTTCCTTTGTTTACCTAAACTTTAACAAGACTTAATACTTCACATATCATAACTTTGGTGTGTATAAAACACTCATTTGATTTCTAAATCCTCCAAGATTGTGCCCAAGGCATCTTAACACTTAAGAACACCTTAATTCACCATCTTCACACTCAACCATTCCTAGCACCTTCTAGGTCATAAAATCTCATTACAACACATGAACTCCTTTGTTCATCAACTAAATTTTGCCATAGCTTCTCTTGTATATTCTCACATCCAAACACTTAGGTTTTTACCTTATTCCATTCAAGAACACCTAAAATCCATCAAACACATTTTATACACAAACTTCACACATTTAGCACTACATCACAATATAGTGCATAAGCTTAAATTGCTTGGCACTTAGGCCCTTAAATAACATGGCTCTTAGGCCCTTAAATTGCATAAACCTTAAACACTGAATTTCCCACATAAGTAATGCCTTTGACCTGCAAATACACCCAACAATACATATGCCCTTAATAAACTCCTTGAGAGCATTTCTCTAGGTCATTCACCATTGGCTCCTTAGGTATTTTATTAAGCAAATCAAGCTCATTTTCCTAAGGCATTTAAACTACATTGAGATAGCTTGTTTACCTCTTTTTCCTCACAAACTTCTTTCTTGTTTCCTTGTAAAACCGGTGGGGTGTTTGGTTGTTTGTCAACTTCTAAACAATGTACAAATAATAGAATGAGTATTCAAGCATTATGCTTCATCTCATTGTAAACCCTAGTTACACATATTGTTTTAACACATTAAGGTAATTGTTTTACCTTGGAATTGGAAGAGAACTTGAATAAGTATCAAGAGAGGACTCCTCTTAGCCCTTGGAAGATTCAAATGAAGCTAAAATAAGCAAGGTGAAAACACCATTGTGAGGTGAATTTTCGGACATCACATAAACATGGAGGAAACATGGATTTTCTTTGAGTTTCCTTACCTTGAAGCAAAGGAGAACAATAATATGTGAAAAAGTGAGCTCAAGCTCCTTCAATGGAGAATCTTCATGGCACCAAAATGGAGTTCTTGAAGATTTGAAAAGAGAGAAGTGTAGAGCTTGACCTAACTAAGACAAATATGGTCTTGGAATTTGATTTGGTGCATGGAGCTAGAAGTTACAAGCATTCAAAGATGGAGAATGGCTACTTACTGTAGCAAAACGAAAATGGAGAAGGGAGGAGATGAAGAAACCGTGTGAAATGGAAGGAAAGAAGAGAATGAGGTGAGAGAGTACACTTTGTTAAGATATTTATGTTATAAAGTAACTTTTCTCTTTTATTCTTTCTTCTTTTCTTTATTTACTAGCCAAGTGTGATGACTCACACACCCAAAACCGTGGCCCCTTCATTATATATATTTTGGCCTTTGTTGACCAATTAAACAACTTATAACAACATATGTTACAAACTAGCTTATTAAAATCACTATTCACTAAAACAAGGCACATAGAAGTGAAATTTTTGATTTCCCATTGATATAGACTTCCAAATGTGATACTATATAGTACACATGTTAATTAAAGAGTAATGATGGACATTTAGCCATTCAAAACTCATTTACGAGACAATTTTTCAAAAACGTGCTTTAAGACTCCTTAAAGCACATTTTGTGTTTTAACTTGTTTTCAAGCTTGGTTTTCTTTGGTAATTGATTTAATATGTTCATTAACATATTTATAAAGTATAGGTATGACCATTAGGTCTTATACACATTTATCCCAAGCTTAGAGCACATTTTTGCTCATATTGACTTTAAGGTATTTTCTTGTGTTTTATTTGGTTTAACTGCCCACCAAGGTTTCCTAAGGACTTATTTAGCCTTATTAAATCATAATTGAATATTATTAAGTCTTGGTAGGCTCTTTGGGTCCTAACCAAGTTCACTCATAGCTTAGAGCATGTTTTTGCTCAAACTGTGTCTTAATGCTTTATTGCATTTACTATGGTCTAATTTGTTCACTGATGTTACTAAGGCACTTTTTAGCCTTTACATACCATAGTTTGATATTTAAACCACATATCAAGGTTTAGGGTATTTCAATCTACCCCCCTTAAAAGAACTTCGTCCTCGAAGTTCACACTTTCCACACATCATTAAATTTGAACACAGGAATCACTTGGAAATAAACTTCCATAACCAAACACACTTTACATCACAACCTCGGACTTAATGGTCCGGGCAACATGATGGAGAAATATGTGACTACTTCTACCACTTAGGCAGTGTACCTAATCGTTTTGCGGGATAGTGGATTCGTGGGGTTGTCGTACTCTTGGGGACCTCGCTGTGGATAACTGACAGTATATTAAATTGATTGAGAATTCTATAAACAGATTTTATCTTTTTGAGGGAAATGATTATCAGCTACATAATAAGACAATAATAAAAACAATTAAAATGAAACAAAATAAAAATAGAAATTATTAATCTTTTTTGTCTTTTTGAGAAAACATCCCAGGTTGTTCTGCTCACCTATTTATTCAATTATATTAATATAAACTTTACCACTTAAGTAATAAACTCAGAAACTATAAATAATTCGTTGACGACTAAATCTAACGAACCCTAACCAGTTGCTAGAACTAGCAGCAGACTAATGCTCTAATCCGGACACAACCAATCGCATAAAGAACAGCTTCCATTTGAGACTAATTAACCTATAGGCCGGATCAGGCTTCTAGCTGTTAATCAGGTTTAATTCCTATGTCTTGTTTACTATCTCAGCTCTCGCGTGTTGATTAGAAAACTACAAATATAACTTTAATAATTGATCAGAGAATTAAAGCAGATGAGGAACTGGAATTAAACTACTACTTTAGATAAAATCATAGTGGAAAGCTTAACATAACATAATTATATAAAATATGCTCGCATCCCAAACCTGGGAGGGCTTGAGTTTATTAATTAAACATAACTATATATAAACAACGTTTAAACAAAATAAGAGAAAGGGTAGAGAAAACTCCAGCTAGCAAGTTGACTCTGAATCCTAGCTCCGCCTCTGTATCGACGTTGTCGGTAATAATAATACTAATTAATGGCAGTGATGTGGTGTGGTGGAAAAAAAAATAAAAATGGAGAAAACGGGGAGAAGAGAATTGAATGTGGTCGTGTGGTGTGCGAGTGAGTGCTGTTCGTGAACGAGTGTGGTGGGGCGTGAACGAGGTGATGGACTGGTGAGCGAACGTGGTGAACTGATGAGCGAACGTGGTGAACTGATGAGCTTTGGATTTAAAGAAGGGATGATTTAATAACAAGGGAGCGTAGTTTATTTATAGGAAAAGTGAAGAAGAAGCAGACAACGGAGCAGGCGGTGTGATTAAATGGCGGTGGAGTTGGTGAGCAGATCGTGGGCAGCAGCAATTGATTGCAGACAGAGCCATCGTCACGCGTCAGTGAATTAAGGTGGGCGCCGTCTGCAATTAATGAAGAGCAGTTGGAACGCGGCGCCGTGAAGAAGGAATAAGAAAACCCTGTTCGTAATTCTGTTTTGTCCGCGAGGCGGTCATCTGTGTGCTGTCCGCCCGATAAGAGGCGGACGCCTCTGTCCTGTCTGCGACCAAACCAGGCGGACGCCTGTTCCTTGTCCGCGACCAAACCAGGCGGACTCCTCTGTGATGTCCGCGTGATAACAGGCGGTCGCTGCTGTCTAGTCCGCGAGGCGGTTGTCTCTACCTTGTCCGCTACTTATGAGGCGGACGCGCCTCTTGTCCGCCAAGCGGACGTGCCTCTGTTGCTATGCGACATTGTATATATATACTAATGTACTACAATCTTCAACCGGCTCCAGATTCTTCGTTATAAGTCCGTTTTACTCGCCGTTTGCTGCGTTGGAAAGCTCATGAGATTATCTATCCATTTATATAGCTTTTTCCTACATTTAACACATAAAATATATCAATTCATATCAAAAATATAAATCTAGGAAAATCATATGATAAGTGTAAAATATGACATGCATTGTTATAAAAATAGGAAGAATTAAAGTCCTAAGAATAGATATATTTTACACTTATCAAACTTCCTCACACTTAGCTTTTGCTTGTCCTCAAGCAAATAGAGATAAATAATCTCTAAGGCCGTAGTATCAAACCTCAGGGTTAAACAGATGCAAAACAGAGCAAGCAAAATGACAATCAAAAGAATAGTTCTGCTCCTGGTTGTA
This sequence comes from Limonium bicolor, assembly GCA_023374045.1. NCBI lineage: Eukaryota > Viridiplantae > Streptophyta > Magnoliopsida > Caryophyllales > Plumbaginaceae > Limonium > Limonium bicolor. The sequence continues at coordinate 120,299,838 of CM041780.1, forward strand.
GGTTTTCGCAAACAGTGAAAAAGAATAATTTTTTAAAGCATGGATAAGTTAGACTACAAAATCTGAATGTAAATTATCTTGGGATCTTCCACCATTCTTTTCCTCTAACCTTTGGATGACAAGGGGTGTGAAGTAACACCTTATTCCGTGATACCTTTCAACACCACTACTCATGATCAAAATATGAAAAGTTGCGACAATCATCCAGCATTAAGAGTTTTGCATGTTCATTTTTTTTCGCACAATTTGTTTCATCCCCCAGACTTTTCTCTTCACCCATGTAGCGGCTTTGGGCCTTCTATCCCAGATCACAAGACCTTAGGTAGATGGGTGATGAGGCACCCCAAGGACTTAATAACCGAATGAAGAGGCCTGATTTGGTTCAGAAAATTTTATGATCAGAGGAGTACCTTGCCTTATCCTTTCATACCAAACTTTCACATCATTTCCAAAATCCCAAGATAAACTAATTCAGTTTCACTAATCAACTTAATCCACCAAATTTCAGTGAAAACAGATTAATTTTAATAAAACTAAACAATCAAATAGCCTAGAGCAGAAAGATTCTTGAGGTGGCCACCTGGCTTTACTTCAAAATTTATGCAAAAATTTTCACCCAAGAATTCAACATTTATAAGCACTCAGAGCAATGATTCCCTCAATGCAAGAAGACAATTAAAAACATGTGTGGCATTAAGTGCAACTGGCATATTTTCAGGGAAAGGTCTAAACTTCCTCACACTTAAGAGGAGCAATGTCCTCATTGTTCATAAAATAATCAAGAAAAGACCTTTCAAAATATGCCAGACTCATGAAGAATTTCATTCAGGACAATCATGGACTGATATAAGAATAATCATTAAGCGTGATAGTCTGGACACAAACATTTAAAAAAGAAACTGAGACTCCCCTGATATCGTAGATTGAGGAAGGTGTCCTTCCTCACACTTAAGTGCGAACAATGGGGTAGTAGCGTTCCTCACACTTGCATTCAAGCAAGTGTCCAGCCTTGGAGTTCTTCAGATACCATGATAAGAATCTCGCCTGCACATACTACCCAAAAATAAACGCTAAAAAGCGTTGCATTAAAGCACAGATTCCTTTGTCACTTCTTTCTGTTAAAAATTAAAATTAAAATAAAATCATAAAAATAATAATAGTAGGATATAAAGTTTAACCACTGGGTTGCCTCCCAGTAAGCTGCCCGTAGTTTTAGTCTTTGGCTAGACTATCGCTTCGTTATCCTGGATCAAAAATAAAGTAGATAATATCTTCGCCAGGAAAACGAAGTTAGTAAAAATTAAAAGCAAACCACCTGGATCAAAACAAAACGTTACTTCGGCATATATAATTGGAAAATGAATACTCCACAAAACCTGGTGTTTGAGGAGGTACTGCCGGTAACGCAGTTTTAACAGGAGACCAGGTGTGATTGACTTTTCTTCCTCAATTTGGAGGATGTAAACATCCTCCTCTTGCTGTTGAGGCTTATGGAGGCAGGATGGAAGTTGATGAGAGACCGGTGGTAGTGGTGGTCCTTCCTCAGATTCGAGGATGTAAATTTCCTCTTCCGGTAGGTGAGGCTCAATAGGTTCACCTTTCTCAAGCTCGCAGACCGACTCAGACAACTTATCTTCGTATTTTAATTTCGCCTCTTGTGTTGGGGATGGGGATGGAGGAGAAATGTAACTTTCAGACATCTGCTCCAACTCGGCGTTGGAGAAAAATGTCTTGAGAAGTTTCATTATCTCCTCATCAGAACTTGCTGCATCATGAATATCTGGCTCAGTTTGCTCTTTGCTCCTTGGAGTTACCACTGGAATTTCTTCTGGTGGCTCGGCCTGACTCAGGAGAAGTTCGTCTAGCCTCCTTGTAGATTGCTGCTCGTTCTGATTGAAGTAGTAATATCCCAACTGAGTTTCGTTGTACTGTGCATTAGCCTGGTTGACTTCCCACCAATACGGCTCTCGATTTGATTGTTGAGGCGGTTGATAATCCTTGACAAATCTTTGATATGAGGATATTTCCTCTTGCATTCGTGTCCATTCCAGATTGATCAACAATCGTCTCACCTCATCGTGGCTGCTCTCCATTGTTAGTAATTATCCTATAAAACAAAAATAAAAATACCAAGTAGAAAAGAAATAGAAACAGAAAAGAAAAATAATAAAATTAACTAAAAAAAGAAACAAATAAGAAATAATATAGAAATACAAGATTTTTTTTAAGTAAATTAAATTAAGCGAAAATAAAATAAAAGTAAATAAAAATAGAAATCCCAATAAAATTTAAAAACTATCAATTAACCGTGCTGGAGGTCCCCGGCAACGGCGCCAAAAACTTGATGGAGAAATATGTGACTACTTCTACCACTTAGGCAGTGTACCTAATCGTTTTGCGGGATAGTGGATTCGTGGGGTTGTCGTACTCTTGGGGACCTCGCTGTGGATAACTGACAGTATATTAAATTGATTGAGAATTCTATAAACAGATTTTATCTTTTTGAGGGAAATGATTATCAGCTACATAATAAGACAATAATAAAAACAATTAAAATGAAACAAAATAATAAAAATAGAAATTATTAATTTTTTGTCTTTTTGAGAAAACATCCCAGGTTGTTCTGCTCACCTATTTATTCAATTATATTAATATAAACTTTACCACTTAAGTAATAAACTCAGAAACTATAAATAATTCGTTGACGACTAAATCTAACGAACCCTAACAGTTGCTAGAACTAGCAGCAGACTAATGCTCTAATCCGGACACAACCAATCGCATAAAGAACAGCTTCCATTTGAGACTAATTAACCTATAGGCCGGATCAGGCTTCTAGCTGTTAATCAGGTTTAATTCCTATGTCTTGTTTACTATCTCAGCTCTCGCGTGTTGATTAGAAAACTACAAATATAACTTTAATAATTGATCAGAGAATTAAAGCAGATGAGGAACTGGAATTAAACTACTACTTTAGATAAAATCATAGTGGAAAGCTTAACATAACATAATTATAAAATATGCTCGCATCCCAAACCTGGGAGGGCTTGAGTTTATTAATTAAACATAACTATATATAAACAACGTTTAAACAAAATAAGAGAAAGGGTAGAGAAAACTCCAGCTAGCAAGTTGACTCTGAATCCTAGCTCCGCCTCTGTATCGACGTTGTCGGTAATAATATAACTAATTAATGGCAGTGATGTGGTGTGGTGGAAAAACAAATAAAATGGAGAAAACGGGGAGAAGAGAATTGAATGTGGTCGTGTGGTGTGCGAGTGAGTGCTGTTCGTGAACGAGTGTGGTGGGCGTGAACGAGGTGATGGACTGGTGAGCGAACGTGGTGAACTGATGAGCGAACGTGGTGAACTGATGAGCTTTGGATTTAAAGAAGGGATGATTTAATAACAAGGGAGCGTAGTTTATTTATAGGAAAAGTGAAGAAGAAGCAGACAACGGAGCGCGGTGTGATTAAATGGCGGTGGAGTTGGTGAGCAGATCGTGGGCAGCAGCAATTGATTGCAGACAGAGCCATCGTCACGCGTCAGTGAATTAAGGTGGGCGCCGTCTGCAATAATGAAGAGCAGTTGGAACGCGGCGCCGTGAAGAAGGAAGAAGAAAACCCTGTTCGTAATTCTGTTTTGTCCGCGAGGCGGTCATCTGTGTGCTGTCCGCCCGATAAGAGGCGGACGCCTCTGTCCTGTCTGCGACCAAACCAGGCGGACGCCTGTTCCTTGTCCGCGACCAAACCAGGCGGACTCCTCTGTGATGTCCGCGTGATAACAGGCGGTCGCTGCTGTCTAGTCCGCGAGGCGGTTGTCTCTACCTTGTCCGCTACTTATGAGGCGGACGCGCCTCTTGTCCGCCAAGCGGACGTGCCTCTGTTGCTATGCGACATTGTATATATATACTAATGTACTACAATCTTCAACCGGCTCCAGATTCTTCGTTATAAGTCCGTTTACTCGCCGTTTGCTGCGTTGGAAAGCTCATGAGATTATCTATCCATTTATATAGCTTTTTCCTACATTTAACACATAAAATATATCAATTCATATCAAAACATAAATCTAGGAAAATCATATGATAAGTGTAAAATATGACATGCATTGTTATAAAATAGGAAGAATTAAAGTCCTAAGAATAGATATATTTTACACTTATCACAACACATTCACATCCACACATAACATAACCTATCCACATGATAACCTCGGACTCTTTGGTCCGGGTATCTTAACAACACTTACACATACATAACAACCCCTTGGACTCACTGGTCTCGGGTAACATCACAACATTTGGACACATAGGTCCCCATAACATAACAGTCTTCAGACACTTAGGTCTATGTAACACAACACATTTAGACTCATAGGTCTCAATAGCATACACTTTTAGGAGATCAAAGTCAAAATAACATTTATTACACATACCACACAACATGTCATAGCATGTATAACAATCAAAAATATCCTTGATACACACTGTGATCCCGCAGAACCCGGTCGTGATGGACACCTTCCGTCCCGTGCCTTTGGGAGATCAAAACAATCACTTAAATTTAAAATTTCCTTGTGAGGTTAAATAAGAGAACTTTAATTATGTAAGTATCTATCAACGTTTTATAAATACCAATTGAAAATCCTTTTGAAAACACACACAACTCCAAGTCCAACTTAAGCTCTTTGCTTCTTTTATTAGCGTGGTTATTTGTGACCACTTATAGGGAGCTTCAAGAGTCATCCAACCCTGATGTGATCAGCATCAGTGTAGAACTATCCTTCCACTCCAATTTGTGTTCGGCTTCCCTTGATCACATGCAAATCAAGTTCCACCTCCCACTTCATTTTCAAGCATCAATTAAATCACTCATTTCCAATTTTCTATCTTTTAAATCATTTTAGTCATGATCATAACATCTCCAAAGGATAGAGCTCCGTCTATCAGTTGCCTCCATTCACTTTAATCCTATTGCCTAGGGAATCTTATTCTCACTAGGTTCTATGTCGGTATCATGCCCTTTCTTGAGTCACTATATAGTATATATATACACATATTTTATCAAAATACAACACACAATTTCACATTTATACACTGTCGGGGTTTGTTCCCCCGGGAGTTTCTCTACTCCCACACTTGTACTATCACTCACAACTGTTAATAAATCAACACACTTATCACAATGGTATTCGCATCTTCTGTGCGCAATTACCACAATTAAACCATGAATGAATGTGTATGTTTACGTAACACACACACCAATCATCAAAACAATAATATAATTTGTGCTATGCACAATATAAATCACATACACTACGTACACTTGTACGGTAATATACACTAAGTGGTTTTGCGCTCTACCCCCCTTAAAAGGGATTACGCCCACGTAATCAATCACTAAACATTGGCTTAAATGTTCTGCCGTCGTGAAGTGTTTTAACTTCCACGCGGTCTATTACACAATGGATTCTGATTAGAGGATCTTAACCATATTGGCGGTTTAGTTCCTAAACCAAGAATTCTCATTGGAGTTGTTTAAACTCTTAGTTGTTTCGATTCTGGCCTGTTAGGCTTCTAGGCGTTAATAATTAGCCATTCACTCGTGTTCACCATGTACATTCAACACTTGAATCACTGGCTCACTAGTTTCTGCTGCGAAACTCTAGTAGCTGTAGAGCTTAATTGCTCCATTTGTTATTCTTACTGTATTGTACATCCCCAATTGTCACCTTCATCTTGGTAACAATGGTTTCTCAACCGACGCACGGTATCTTTTACCCTGAGCGGATTCGGTGAGTTTCATAATTTTCCATCCACTTCCATGATAATTTACTGTGTATACAGCTATGTATTTCACAATGACTGACTCGTTCCCTTCCGACTTATTGTCGGTTGAGATTGAGCTACTACCTAGTGTGTAGTGCTCTCCCAGTTATTTACAACATTTGGGTATATTCCATACCGATATTTGGCAGTTAGTGCTACTGTAGTCACTTATTGTTAACCATGTCTCCACATTTGGTTTTGTACAAGTACTCTTTTATTGGTGCGGTCTTGCATTTCCTATGCATCGGCCATTATAACATTATTTCTCCATAATTAACATGTTTCCAATTCCTAGCTATCCCACTCGATCATTACTGCGCAAGTGCAATACCAAAACACTCAGTCATACAGAGTGCAGAGGCGTAAACTCTTGACAGTAAATCCCTTATGTGATTGCAGTAGGAATTCACACTGAGTTCCTTATCACATAGTACCGACCATTGGCTTATTGCCCAGTCTGTGTATCATCACTTGCTTGCATGTCCACTGAGTTTAACTCATAACTGGTCTTATCTGTTACATTATCGTTTAACAACATTTATACAACGGTCGCTTGTTGCGCACCGTGCTCTTACTTATTGTATAACACTAACTTACATGGTATTTACTGTCACACTAACTTCCACACATATACTTACATCATTCGTATTATGGTTCATCACTCATTTGGATGACTACTGAATGCTCCTTGAGCATTAATCATTCGAGTCACAAGCCGGCATTATTCAGCCAGGTGCTTCACTTTATACACATACTACTAAGCTAATTGCTCTCTTTCAATAATAACATCGTCCATCCTTAACATATTTCTTGAACTTGATTCACATAACTACCGCTCTGCTGGTGTCACAATATCGAGAGGTATCCCCACTCTTAATGCAGTGGTTCGTTTACCACTCTATTCACTTATACAACATAAACTTCTACCATCAATCGAATTTATATAACATATCTTGCTTATGGCTTATAAGCCTTATTTGCCTTGAGCTGGGCTCATTGTAGGCTGTCCACACACATGTACTTCTCTGTACAATATTACATGGTTTGGACATTATATTGGGCTCCATGACAAGTCGTTGCATCACGTTCCTTTCATGGGATTCCCCTTAGGTTTGTCAGTCCGTCTCCTGACAACTCATGTCTAAACTGGGTGTTAGTTTCAACCCTTGTGTTTCTGTCATGCATTTCGTTCAACAATTGTTGATGCGAACACCCCTCAAGGATTGCTCCTGGGTGTTGCTACGTTATGCTTTACATTTGTTTCACACTTATTGGTACATTCCATTAGCCACGCCGTTTGCGTTCTTAACTGACTTATTATCCTCTTCTGTGAAGATCAACACTTCCCGGTAGTGTAGGTACTCATTCTGGGAGTTTCATCCCGTTCTTTGCACATTAATGTGTCCACATTAGGCATCTGCCTTGCCATGCATAGGCTGAGTCTCCGTTCCAGCTATCATGTTTATCCCTGAGGATCCTTAAGATATATACGATGTCTTTACATAACAGTCAGTGCTCTTCGCACTTCCTGACTCTTAAAACATTTCCTTGAAAATGAATTCACTGACTCTTTTAGTCTAGTTAGCTTAACTGAGTTCCTTAGCTTCAACTATTCCTTGTAATCCTTAGCTCTTGTTTGATTTATACTGCTGACCGTAGACGGAGTCGACTACTTCCCGTGTTTCGGACTCCACTCGTATACATATGTGGGGTACCATACTGATACATTGCTACTTACCCAACTAACCCATAAGTAGGTCTGTCAGGCCCACAAGCTCCTATCGGAGTGCGGTCGTCCCACAATTCAGTTGGTACACTCGTAGTGTCCGTCACACGCCTAGGTGAAGCATTCTGTTGTCAACTCCCTTATATTGTCCCGTGACAATATTCATTCCTTACTTCCCGAACTTAATCGAGGGAAAGTTTATCCATTGTTGTACCCTTGTCGACTGTCCTTGGTTTTACTGGCTTGGTTTAAAAGAAGGTTGGAAAGAAGTGTTGGTTTGAAAGAAAATCTGGTTTTGAAAAGAAAAGGGTTTGAATAAATCTGGGTTTGAAAGAAAATTTTCATGGCTTCACAACATCTTCTTACCTTAACCAAGTCTAGCTTCTTGCTGACTGGTGTATTTACAATTACAGAGGTTAGGCTACCAAGCCCTTCCATGGTCATAATGATCCTGTTTAACTTCATGGTACTTTACTAAGTACTTGTAGTGGTTATAAATTTCCCGAACGGCCCTGTTATAGCAGCACTTGCCATGGCAAGTGCGCCATGCTAACTGGCTATCGGTTTAACACATACTGGTTATGGTATTGTTTTTACCCATATTGTCATCAGTGGCCTTGTTGGCCCTTACTGATCTTACTGCCTTGATAATAACCCTCTGGATAACTCCTCACTGTATTCATATGGTAATTATCAACTGGGGTGTCTCCCACTCTTGGAGTCCCTCTTTACTTAGTATCGTATCCTCTTTATAGCCCGTTCCACGCATTGTCGTGGTTACTGAGACTTGTCTCTTGTTTGGGCACTACTTTGTAGTTCCTTTAGCGGTTGGTATACCGTTGGTGTATCACTTAACAACTGTGGTCCCGTAGACACTTGTCTCGGGTTTCTTTAATCCACTTCTTGCCTGTTGCACGGTTGGTGCATTGCAAGTTGGTTTTTCTCGACTGCTTAGCATGTCGACCCAGGTTGCCGGAAATTCTATTCCTCTATACACAAAATCCTTCATTCATTGTTATGAAATGCGGTTAACATTGTTCAGATGGAGACCGTCTCCGGGATTCCCAGTTTTCGGGATCCACCGTATGACAGGTTCTCCCGTACTTTGAAGGTATTTAATAACAGCCAGATCGGGTATTCCCGAGTAAGAGTGAACTTCCATCTCTCTGGCGTTGTTTCCCCAAGTTATATACAGGGATTGTGGAGGGTGGGATGGATATTGTAGGTTTCCAGTAGTCACTGGTAGTTCCTAACTAGCGTATCTCTCACGCTATCACTCAACCCTTAACCCAAAGTACTTAAATCCTAACTCGGTACTTCCTAAGCTCGGTAATTCAGTCATCAGAGCGATACTTCGCTCTGATACCACTTTTTGTAACACCCCATCCAACAACAAATACATAACAACAATCTGCAGCGGAATACACAACTCATCAATTAACTCAACTCGCTGGTGTTACACGCCGTTAACCACCCACGTGGCTAACAAGGCTAATACACATACATTGTACCGGTCTGATGGGCTAAATTCCCGAGCAACTACACATTATTATCCCTTTCCATTAACAACAACAACAACAACATACACCTTTCAACTATACCGAGTATTTACAAACTGATGCCGACAACAATATCGGTCTTACTACTCCTACTGTATATACACAACATAAACGATTACCCATGTACAACGACTACCCCGTCCTACTCTCGAACGGCTTCCAGCTCCTTGTACCTGAAATAGGAAAAGAAGAGAAAGGGTGGCCCCCAAGGGGCTCAGCACCTTTGCTGGTATGGTAATCCCGCAGCCCACATGCTACCGGGCCACGCACAACTACTTGTCGTCTTAGCATGCGGTTGATTATATTTAAATCATGCATATAACAGTGAACACACATCACATAACATTCGCCTCAACGGGCTCAACAAACGGATACTATATCCTTACTTAATAAGTCACTCATGGTATTCATCATCCCTAGAGTGTTCCTCCTCTAATGGAGCTACTTCCTTAATAGACGACACATACCCTTAAATCGGGTTATCCTTAAACGCCTCTTATCACAAACTGGGATTCATTTCCATGATCCACATACTCCACATTTTACAACATATAACATACACTACATAACAACACATAACAACACTTGCACGTTTCAACGTGTACATCATAACATCACAATAGATATTGCATCACAAACAAATTACATAACATAGCGGGAATGGTTCTCTTAGGAACCGACCCAAATATTGTTTATACATGGTGAGCCTAGAGAATGTTGCCAGTCTCATGATAAGCTCGTATAACAATAGCAACAACACTCATTACCGTCCTAATAGTCGGACGAGTAACTTAATTAAGGCGGATCGGGTTTGGAGGCCCGAACACACCACACAAACACATGTTCCCCCTAAACCGATCATAAGTCAGAATAGCTAAGCTTTGGAATAAGCTAATGGGAGATCATAACCCGTGAGGGAAACAACCATAACAAAGAGAAGGGTAAGGCTAAGAAGGATACCCTCTCCCAAACAACGCGCGACCGGCCTAACCGGATTCCTCACCACTGTTAGTACAACTTACTATTAAATATTAGTTAGAACCCCATTATGGAGTCTATCACATCCACACAACTTACAGTATTACAATTGAGTTAAACATACAAGAGAGGTCCTTACGTACCACACACAAACATCACATAATTAACTCACGCATAGCCGTGGTTAGAACGTCCCATGGTTCGGGTCGTTTAATCCGAATACCGAACTCTCATGTGATCCTAGACTCAGTTAACTAAGGTTAACACTTCCGAGGTTAAATGGTATCGGAGTTGAACACCACATAAATGAATTACTGTAAACTCATTACATGTTTATCTTACAACGTGGCAAACATACAGAAAAACACATTGGCATACAAGCCGGTGTAATCCGGTAGGACACAGGTTGCAAGAAAACCATACCTGTCACCGGAGTCCACTTTATCATGTCCACTTTGTCCTCGAGCAATTCTCGAACAACTGATAACATACATGTACTTTTATTAACATCGGGGTAACATGATTGTTTAAAGTCTAATGCTTATAACTTATCCCCGTTAACTTAGTTACATAACTTTACATTTTAACTTGTTTTATTTTTACATTTTGCTACAATTTTTCCCTCACCAAATTATCATTATAACTTACTTAACATGCCCTTAACAATCTTATAACATCATTACTTAACAATCCCCTCATTACATATCATTTTATAACCTTAACGTTTAAATCATCTTACTTAACTTAATCTCTCAAGTCCATATATATTTATCTTTCTAACCATCAATACTCTCTTAATGGCATACCACTAATACCACTTAACATTCTTAAATTTTTTTTTTTTTTTTAGGTCCGACCGACCCACCGACCGACCCACCCCCTGGGTAGGTCGGCTGCAGAAACTCTCCTAAAAATGCCTATCTTATTCCAAACTCCTCCACAAGTTCCCTTATATGTTCTAACACCATTTAGCCACTTAAACACCCTCTTAAATCATCCATTAAACTCATTAGTTGACCCACCATCAAGCTCCTTGATCATTCACTCAAATTCTTGCAAAATTCCTAACACTTGTAATGTTTTTCCCTAAGTTCCTAAGTGGTGGTTTATACTTATGATAACAACTAACTAAAATGTTTTCTCACCACCATCACATCTACTCCAAGCGTCATCCCTCACAAACATCTCCATTACACAACTCCTTCTATATCCACAAGTTTACACTTGGACCTTCACAAAGCATTACTTTTCCTTTGTTTACCTAAACTTTAACAAGACTTAATACTTCACATATCATAACTTTGGTGTGTATAAAACACTCATTTGATTTCTAAATCCTCCAAGATTGTGCCCAAGGCATCTTAACACTTAAGAACACCTTAATTCACCATCTTCACACTCAACCATTCCTAGCACCTTCTAGGTCATAAAATCTCATTACAACACATGAACTCCTTTGTTCATCAACTAAATTTTGCCATAGCTTCTCTTGTATATTCTCACATCCAAACACTTAGGTTTTTACCTTATTCCATTCAAGAACACCTAAAATCCATCAAACACATTTTATACACAAACTTCACACATTTAGCACTACATCACAATATAGTGCATAAGCTTAAATTGCTTGGCACTTAGGCCCTTAAATAACATGGCTCTTAGGCCCTTAAATTGCATAAACCTTAAACACTGAATTTCCCACATAAGTAATGCCTTTGACCTGCAAATACACCCAACAATACATATGCCCTTAATAAACTCCTTGAGAGCATTTCTCTAGGTCATTCACCATTGGCTCCTTAGGTATTTTATTAAGCAAATCAAGCTCATTTTCCTAAGGCATTTAAACTACATTGAGATAGCTTGTTTACCTCTTTTTCCTCACAAACTTCTTTCTTGTTTCCTTGTAAAACCGGTGGGGTGTTTGGTTGTTTGTCAACTTCTAAACAATGTACAAATAATAGAATGAGTATTCAAGCATTATGCTTCATCTCATTGTAAACCCTAGTTACACATATTGTTTTAACACATTAAGGTAATTGTTTTACCTTGGAATTGGAAGAGAACTTGAATAAGTATCAAGAGAGGACTCCTCTTAGCCCTTGGAAGATTCAAATGAAGCTAAAATAAGCAAGGTGAAAACACCATTGTGAGGTGAATTTTCGGACATCACATAAACATGGAGGAAACATGGATTTTCTTTGAGTTTCCTTACCTTGAAGCAAAGGAGAACAATAATATGTGAAAAAGTGAGCTCAAGCTCCTTCAATGGAGAATCTTCATGGCACCAAAATGGAGTTCTTGAAGATTTGAAAAGAGAGAAGTGTAGAGCTTGACCTAACTAAGACAAATATGGTCTTGGAATTTGATTTGGTGCATGGAGCTAGAAGTTACAAGCATTCAAAGATGGAGAATGGCTACTTACTGTAGCAAAACGAAAATGGAGAAGGGAGGAGATGAAGAAACCGTGTGAAATGGAAGGAAAGAAGAGAATGAGGTGAGAGAGTACACTTTGTTAAGATATTTATGTTATAAAGTAACTTTTCTCTTTTATTCTTTCTTCTTTTCTTTATTTACTAGCCAAGTGTGATGACTCACACACCCAAAACCGTGGCCCCTTCATTATATAACATATATTTGGCCTTTGTTGACCAATTAAACAACTTATAACAACATATGTTACAAACTAGCTTATTAAAATCACTATTCACTAAAACAAGGCACATAGAAGTGAAATTTTTGATTTCCCATTGATATAGACTTCCAAATGTGATACTATATAGTACACATGTTAATTAAAGAGTAATGATGGACATTTAGCCATTCAAAACTCATTTACGAGACAATTTTTCAAAAACGTGCTTTAAGACTCCTTAAAGCACATTTTGTGTTTAACTTGTTTTCAAGCTTGGTTTTCTTTGGTAATTGATTTAATATGTTCATTAACATATTTATAAAGTATAGGTATGACCATTAGGTCTTATACACATTTATCCCAAGCTTAGAGCACATTTTTGCTCATATTGACTTTAAGGTATTTTCTTGTGTTTTATTTGGTTTAACTGCCCACCAAGGTTTCCTAAGGACTTATTTAGCCTTATTAAATCATAATTGAATATTATTAAGTCTTGGTAGGCTCTTTGGGTCCTAACCAAGTTCACTCATAGCTTAGAGCATGTTTTTGCTCAAACTGTGTCTTAATGCTTTATTGCATTTACTATGGTCTAATTTGTTCACTGATGTTACTAAGGCACTTTTTAGCCTTTACATACCATAGTTTGATATTTAAACCACATATCAAGGTTTAGGGTATTTCATATATGGTCTACAGTCTGAAAAGGAGAAAGAAGATGGTGTTATATCATTGCAAGATGCGGCTGACATTGTTAGGGCTGTAGAAGAAATACCGAGGAGTGAATTTACCTATGTGCTGATGCTGCTGCGAGATAGGAGCCACAGGGAGGTGCTGATGACTATGGTTGATGTGTATGAAATCCGTGACTGGGTTGGACATCTGTATTACAGTCAGTATGGTCGCAAGTAATGGTGATCTGTTGGTAGCATGATCTTTTTGGTAATCCCCTGTTCAGTGGTGCAGAAGATCCCTTCAATGTTGGTGCTTAAAAAAGTTTTTTGGACAATCAGAACTGAAGGAGTGTATGGTAGTGTTGACAGTGACAGGGGTAGTATGAAGCTAATATGTTATTTGTAGCAGTCCTTCTATTATATGTTTTTAGGTCATGAGCAATATAGCTCACTATGCAACTGTGTTAGGTGTTTGCTGTGCTTCAGTGTGTTAGGTCCTTGGCTTGCAACTGTTTGTTAGGAGCTTATTCTGCAACTGTGTACTAGATGCTGATAAGCAGGCAATGTAGTTTGTTTATGGAATTTAAGTGTGTGTGGTAATCAGTTGATGAAGTTAGTATGTTGACATCTTTGTTGTTTCACAGTTTCAGTCTACGATGGCCGAACAGATTAACCGTAACGACCTCGTTGCCATACTTAAACGAAAGTTTAAGGAGAACATTAAGGACTATCTTAAGTTTATCATCCTACAACAGGTTGAGGCTTACCAAATTCAGTTCCTCAAGACACTGTCTCAGATTAAAATAGAACATGCAGAAGCTTTTGAAATGAGTGGGAGTTCGAAGAAGAGAAGAAAACATTATGCAACATCTGTAAAAGGAATGGCAAGATTGATACCTTATTCCTCAAGTTCATAGAGAAGAAGATGGAATGCAATTTTTCACTTGCAAACCACATTGAAGATATGCTTTTAGGGAGTAAACGTCCAAACTACAAGTTGATGCTTCAACGGGAAGGGAAGATGACAGAGAGTGAAGCAGTAGCTAAACTTAGAGGCATTAGTGGTCTAACTGAAACAGAATTTCGTTTCGGTGCATGTATGATTGTAGACTACGATTTTCGTGACCTGTTTGAGGTTCTGAAAATGATGAAATTATAGATGTCATTAAGATGAATATGGAGTTAGATGTGAAAAAAACAAGTTACATCCAGTTTTAGAATGTTGTAGTTACACTAAATTGTGTTTTTCTTAAATACAACTGATGTCATTATTGATGTATGATAAATATTCCTGAAGTATTAGATGCATAAACTATCGTACAACATGATTCTGATATGTAATTCGTGTATGTATTAATTGTGAAGGATGGCTACCATGTCAAGCACTCAGGCACAGAACATAATTGCTGTGATCGCCAACGACCCTGACAGACTAAGGCAGTTTTGCTTGGCAATCAGTATGAGGCTTGTTCACATAGAAGAGTTGGCTTCAGAGTATATGAACCTGCTATCTCAACATCTTACAACCTAAGTGGAAACTCTTGGGTGAATGAGCTTCTTGATGGTCATCCAGTTCGCTATTTTAATGCTCTACGAATGAATAGAGATACATTTTTAGCTCTTTGTCATGTACTTGAGTACAAATACTACATCAACAGCAAAGCGTACATCAGTGTGAAAGAAAGGGTGGCATGGTTCTTGAGGACACTTAGTCATCGGTGCGCCAACAGAGATTCTATGGAAAGGTTTCAGCACTCGGGGTCGTCAATTTCCATACATTTTGGTGATATACTCGAAGCATGTGGACGACTTGGTAAAGACATTGTTAAACCTAGAGATCCACAGTTTCGGAGCATTCCAACCCATATCCAGAATAATCAGAAGTATTATCCTACCTTTAAGGTAACTACTTGCTTACTTAGTTGATTATTAGTTATCACTAGCATGTAGTAATAACATCTATTGTATTAGGATTGTATTGGTGCTCTCGACGGATGCCATGTCGAACTAACTGTCCCAGAAAGGGATAGGGTTCGTTTTATCAACAGGAAAGGTGTAACAACCACTAATGTACTTGCTGTCTGTGATTTCGACATGTTGTTTGTGTTTGTGTGTGCTGGTTGGGAGGGATCTGCTCATGACACCAGAGTTTATTTGAGTGCCATAAACGATAGTGAGCAGAGGTTCCCAACACCCCCACCAGGTATTTGGTATAATGTATGTTGATTACAGTAATGTTCTGTAAACTTATTCGCACATTACTTATTAATTCATTGTTTGCAAAAATTGAATTGTTGCTTTAGGTAAGTATTACTTAGGGGATAAAGGATATCCTGACCGTCAAGGACTGATGACTCCACACACGAGAGTTCGGTACCACCTATCGGAATTTAGATCGGAAAATCCCAGATGTGCAAAAGAGAAGTTCAATAGTTTGCACTCATCATTACGGTCTGCGATAGAAAGGTCATTCGGTGTCCTAAAAGCTAGGTGGCAAATCTTACGTAAGGTACCTAGCTACCCGCTGTTGAAACAAATGAAGATCGTCAATGCATGCTTTGCACTGCATAACTATACGAGATTAAGTAGCTTCGGCGACCCCTGCTTCGCTATGGCAGAGTCCTCCCCATATTTCATACCACAAGATGAAGATGACATTCAAACAGACCCCAGTTCAAGTAGGCCTACTAACATCTACGGTGCTCAATCCTCGCAAACTGGTGCAATTGCGATGGTACAGTTAAAGGAAAGGCTGACGAACGAGATGAGAATCACCAGAAATTAATCTGTAGCGTCTGAGAATGATTGTGTCATCAGTGTGTTATTTCAACAGCATTGACATGTTTTTAATCTTTTGTCCCAGTATGAATCGGTTTACTTTGTAATGCAGAAGATGAAGCTGGTGTTATTTAATCACTCAAATTGTGTATGGTACAAACTAGTGGTTGCAGTTCATTCAGTGTGTAAAGTATGACAGGCAAAACGTCAAGGCATTTGCTTTTGTGCAATTTATGAGTGCAAAGTGTACGATCAATGTATCTGCAAGTTGGTGGAATTATAAAAAATGCAATAATAAACTATTACAATATCTCTACTTATATCAAATCTGCTAAACACAACAACCAAGTATTACATACTCTTATGGTTAGTATTCATTGCATAATGTCAAAAATATATGTCGGTCATGCAAATGATTGGTGCAGAACAAAAAACAACACGCCAGCAACAATAATCGACTCCCACACTGGAGACATTAACTGAAATCTTCGTGTTAATATTTGGATTGTGTTGGTATGCGTTATGACAAACTACAACCATGTACAGCTCCGTCCACCACATGGCCACTGACATGCATGTTTGAGCATCACATAGCAGGCATACTGTGATGGCCTTTTGTTTGCCTTTTTTTCCAATATTGGGAAATGTAACTCATGTCTAGGGTTACATATGCAGACAATCCCCTTTTATAAATAGAAGGCACTCCTCAGACCGCATTCCCTAAACCTTACAATTATTCCACCTTTCATATTCAACCACTTTGTGCCGCAACTGAGAACGATTGAAGTGCTCAACCTTTGTTATATAACAGGTTTACTTCTTCAGTTTGTTATCTGCATTATCGTCTCATGCATCGAACTGATAAACTGTTCAACATTTTACAAATCTTGTCGATTTGTTATGCAGGATGATGACAAGGGGACGAAAGAAGGAAAACTTGAAAACAGAAAGTGAAGTACGCAGTCATACGCAGCAAGTGCAGGTAATATCCTCAGTCGTCACAACTGAAGTTGAAAGTGAAGAAATGCTTTCAAGGATTACAGAGGAAAACAACGACGTCCATGTGAAAATGGAGGTGAGGTCTGAATCAACAGGGGACAACTATGCGGAGCTTGCCATAATTGAAAGTGATGGGAACCCTTTCAGGGGGCCCAAACCACCAAACGTTGATGAAGCTTATTGGGCATATCTACAGAGATTTGGAACAAAATCTCGTTAACCGTGGCAGTCTGAATGTACAATTGGAACGAAGTCCGGATTAGAAGTATGCCATATATTTGCATTTTGGTGTCTATCTGTGTTGATGCATGGCTGCAATATGATAGCGACTGTTGACTAGTATCCTACTGCAAGTATGTTTTATGTTGTTATTTGTGTAATTCGACGTCATTGTGTTTAGTACTCCTTTAAAGTTGTAATGTTAGATGATAACACACTCTAATTTAGAACGTAAGATAACAACAACATCGTTTCATTAATGTTAAAAGGAACACGCAGAAGCACAACAACCATGAAAGCATACTACATAAACACCTCGTCAACCAGCAACATCACTAAAACACTGATGTTAGCTAACCAAACAAAAACTAAAAGTACACGGCAGTACAGACACCAAGCACCAAACTTTCGACAGATACTGCAAATATATATTTTACTACCAAACACATTTAAGCATTGTTATGATTCATCACTGGTTTCAAGATCTATTATGCTAATATCATGTGGGTCAGACTCGTTGTTGCACGCATATTCTGTTGATTCCAGCATTTGACAGTCTGAATCCGTAGACACAGGTTCACTTGAAGTTGATTCATCAATGTTATTGTCACGAGGAGATTCCCTTCTATAGTTGCCACTAATTCCTTCATTCCATACATACTTTGATAAAATACAGAAACGACGACGTGGCAATGTCATGTCTGGCCAACTCGAACCTGGAGGCTGGATTGGCTCCCTATTTGCATAAGCTACAACATCAAACTTGTATTCTGCAGCCTTGTAGCTTAAAGTAGAACCTTCCCCAACTTTGACTTACCGTTTGTTGATTTGTAGGATATGTGTTGTTTACCTGCAACAGTAGGTGCAGGCAAACACAATACTATCGGCCTACCAACCCAACTATGGCCATCCCCAATTGCATACCGGACTGGGAACTCCGCTGTTGGTAAGCTAGCTGGATATGTTACTGCTGGAGGACTTGTAATTGACATGCCAGTGCTTTCATCACCAGAAGTGGAAATAGTGTTCAAATCTAGAACAGGAATATTTTTGTGTTTAATGACAGAACATTTAGAATACCCCGTACCAGTGGAATTATTTTCATTTGAAGCCATTGCACGAGACTGTGCAGCACAAGTTGTCTGTAAGCGTAATACTGTCCTTTTATAGTACTTGAAATGCGTTCAGCCGCACAGTTCCCTTACTTCAGTTGCGATGGTGGTTGAATTAAATTTGCAATGAAAAGATGTATAACTGCTACAATCAATACATACACTACATGACAGATGGTAGTCTGAGTAACTGCAACAAAGCAGTTGAGGTATAATATTTTCTGTGGATTTTCTGACCACAAACAATGGAGAGAATGAAGTCAACTTCTGCAAAGGGTTTAACCCGATATATGGTAGACCTCAGAACACAATGCATTTGAAATACAGATGCAGTGTGACAAGACATGTCATGAGATAGTTGTAATTAATGGCCATGGGTAGATAAATGTCAACCCACGCATTGGCTACTACTCTGTTACAAAATTTTAATGTTGGTAGATATATGGTCACAGTGTGTTTCCACGTGTACTTACTTCTTTGAAAAGCCTAATATCATGCACGAGTCATTGTAGTATGGAAATGCTGAAGATGACCTCGTACTTAATAGTAGTTAACATTAAATTAGCTGTTGACATACATAACATGCATAAACTTAAACCACTTAAACAGGCGAGTACAAGTACAACCAGGATGGACAAATTGCCACCAATTATAAGATATCTAAAACAGTTTACGTAGCAGTATTTAATCAGTCAAAACTCATCACCCATTTAAATAAACTGCATTACTGAAACTGTTTCTGCTAATTGGTGGATAACAATTAGGAATACATGTGCATGTTCACTGAATAACCAGAGTCATCCGAATCTGAAGAAGTTGCTCCTTGAATGAAGTAACACGGTGGTGAAGGAGGTCGAACAACCTTCTTCTTCTTCACAGTTTCGTTATTGTCTTCATGAACTGGGTCTGTAGTCGATGCTTGGTCTGGTGCCAACTCTGTTTTGCCACCATGCTTGCTCTGGAATTCATCAGCTGTTGAGTTCTTCATTGTGGTACCCCCATGCACAGATGCATCAACTGAATCAGGATTAGTTTCGTTGCAGTTGTCATCTGATTCAAGGAGTATAACAGACTCCAGTTTGCCTCTGACCCACAGTTTCTTTGTGGTTGCCATACTAAGCTATGGTTAGGGAGTTGCTCTGAGCTTTAATTTTGAATGCAAGTTCACGATCACAGTTACCTACTGTTGTGCTGGATGCAGACTTCTATTAAATAGATGGGATAACAGGCCAAGGCAGATGAACATAGTAAATGTCCATACAACTGTCATTAATGACAGATCTAAAATTGGATCTTGTCCATACCATTGCATATCTATGTAGCTTGAAAACCTGATATCAATGACAACGTTGTACCTACTTAATGGAGATGCGGGCAAAGTTATTTAAACAGTTCACATAGGTTATTGTATCTTTGTCAGCCTTTCTTAAGTGTACAGATTAATTTATGGTGATCATCATCTCGTGATCCTCATCTCGAGTGGCATTAGCTCTGCTTAATGGTCATGACAATTATTGCTGAAATAGTTTGGCGTACAAGCTTCTATCACGCAACAAATAAACACTGTAATACATTGCCAAATCTGCTCATAAGCATTTCATACAAAATATGTGAACCATTACATTCAAATACCATAAATAAACAGACACAGCATATCCCAACAGACATTCAACACACACTGGACACTGTCTTCAAATACGGACAATGATAAACTAAACTACAGAACAACGTCAAACAGTAGCACATATTGGAAAACTACATTGGAGTAATCAGCCCTAATGGCCACTAACATTGGAATACGACAAATAAGGTGCCCTAACATACAAATATAGCCCCCAGTTGATGTGAATGCAAATTATAGGCAGACGTAGATGATGAACAGCAGTATTACTACCACGACTCCAACCATTAATCTTGCTAATCTTCGACTCATTTGTTGTTGTTCAGTGACGAGGCGAGTACAAAGACCATGGACGTCTTGAACTTTGGAAGTTTGAGAAGCAATGGCATGCTTCAGATCGATTACGTGCTCATCTGTCCTCAACGCAATAGACTGAAGATAACCGTAGTCATCTACTGGAGGCCTGGCTGCTCCCCTGCCGACGCGCCTACCATGGTTCGTGGCGTATGCGCTTGGGTGATGAACATCAGACCACCATTTGAAGAAATCGCAGACATTGCATCTGTAGAACAAACGCCCAAAGTTCTCCGTAGTGTATGCGATCCAAAGGAGGCATTGGTGCCTACAGTGTGGACAATCGATCAGTGTGGTGTTGAGGCGTACAACCGTGGTGTCGTTGACGCCGCCTGAAGAACCCTAAAACCATGGGAAGAACATTGTTAGTAATAAATGAAACAAAAGGCTGTGTAATGCAGTGACGAGAACAAGGTCTTACTGTCCCCGATGATGGCATGGTATGTTGTTGTTCCCTTCTGAACTGAAGAATTGGAGAAGAAGAAGAGATACAAGACGTCGAAGGCAAGCGGGAAGCAATTGTAATTTCAAGTTGGGGGTATCTTCGTCATTCCAATAACATTTCCCACATTAATCCCATCGTGGCAAACGAACGCCTTGGTGTATACAGGCCCACGAATCGCAAAAGATAAAGGTCCACCTTTATAGACTGAAAAAAAAAAAGCCCGTATCGAACGGGGCCTTTCTCACTCCCTACCACCGAACGCCCAATATTCCAAATCTGGGTTATGCTGTAAAAGCACCCCACCTAGCTCACTACTGTTAGTAATTTCTACCTGTCGGCGAATTGTCATTTCATTACTTTTATATCCTGTGACCTTTCACTTGCTCGCTCATCCTGAAAATTCTAGGAACTGTGGCGATTAAAGCTCGCCTTCTTGTGTTCTAGTTTGCACCAAGTTAGAGATTGCAATATGGCAGGAAGTAAGCCTGGTAATTGTTCTTCTAGATCAGTCAGAAATACTGTCGACATTGGTGGAACTAGAAAACCCCACTTTTTCAAGGTCATTTCCTTCGCTTACCAACCAAAAGGGTCTTGTAAGTCTTCATCTCCGTACTTTCATTTGCTTGCTCGCTATTCTTACATCGGTTGTTAGTTGCTCTCTTTCATCTGTGTGCTTCTGATCTGCAGCTAGCTAGTTTCTAGCCGGATAAATGTTATGAACCCAGCTCATAGAAATCTCTAATCAACGGTGTATTTAACTGATAATATCTGTGCAATAATCAATGCTTGTAGTTTCTTATAAACACTCTGGGAATGAATCCATATTCTCTATATCCTTTCTTCTATACTACTGATACGTACGCACGCGCCAATTGATTTACTTGCAGAGTATTCCGCCAAAGTTTGTAAAAGAGTACGGGAAGAGATTGTCGAATCCTGGCCGACTTGTGGTGCCGTCTGGGGTGATATGGGAAGTTGAATTAGTCATGGGCTTAGACAATAACCTCTGGTTTCGAAAGGGATGGCTGGAATTTGCTCGCTTCTTTTCTATACAGTACGGGCACTTCCTGGTTTTTCGGTACGAAGGGACCGGATCTCTTTTCCGTGTGTTGATATTTGACACGACTGCTACCGAGATTGAGTACCAGAGTCGGACTGAAGATCAGTCCATACTGAGAAAGCCAGCCAATGTTGTACACATAGATGATGATGACGAACTTGTTGACCGCTTTCTCCGAACACAAGATGAAAACCGTGTTGCCCAAACAGAGGATGAAGAAGACAATGAAAATGACGGTGTTGAGCCAATAAAAGATGGCAAGGATAATGTAACTGTGCCGGTGAGCGTGATTTATATTCCCAACCATTCTTGAATTTGAATTTTGAATAATATGGGTATTATTGGTGCACTTTGTCCAAATTAAAACAGAGAAATCGGTCAGCGATAGCAGCGGCGTGGCACTCCATGGAAGCAGCAGCTTTGGTCAGGCGTGACAGTGGTATTCCTTCCTTCACTGTCACCGCTCGACGATCATCAGTTAGCGGCAAATTCGCACTGGTACTGATATAAGCTATCTGTTCATCTAAGGATCTTCTTTTGAAGTGCTGATTAACGCTGTCCATTTTCAATTTCTAATTACTATCATCTTCAGTCGATCCCTAGAAGCTATTATAGGGAATATCTAATGGGTCAAGATGCGGTGGCACACAAGGTGGTGCTTCTTCAGAGTGCTGATGATGCCGCCGACGATGGGGTTTCGATGACGTGGTCAGTGAAATACGGCGTTAGAGATGAGAAGTCTTACGCATACTTCAATTCCGGTTGGAAGGAGTTCGTGCTGCACCATCATATACTGGCTGGTGACGTTTGTGTCTTTCAGCTCGTGCATCGGTCGCCGCCACCGTCTCTTTATAAGGTCACTATTTTGAAGAAATCTTCCATGTCTGAGCGGAGGAGGATGCAAGCCTGACCTGACGCCAGAGAAGAAGGATCTAGAAGAAATAACATCCCCAGTTTATGGTCAAAGTCAACAGTCTGTGAGATGTGAGATGTGAGATGTGGACTTGTATTTTTAGCGGGAATAGCATGATCTTCTTTCTAGAGAGGTTTTGAGCATCATCCAGTACTGAATTCACTCTAGTTTGGAGCGTTCTGGGTACCCAATCAACTTAACAAAAATCAATTGAATCTCTACATAGTTCTATTGGGTTCGTTTGGGGACAGCTGCCGGGGCTGCTGCTGCTGGGTCTGCTGCTGGAAATTGAGAAGCTGTCTGCTGATGGTTTTACAGAAGCTGACAGCTGCTGGTTTAGTGTTTGGTGGATTGTGTTTTAAAAGTAGAGGGGAAATTGAGAAGCTGTCAGCTGATGATTTTGTAAAAGCTGTCAGCTGCTGGTTTTGGGTGTTTGGTGGAAACCTGCTGATTTTAAAAATTGAGAAGTTGTCAGCTGCTGGAAGCTTGAGAAGCTGTGTCCCCAAACGACACCATGTGTTTATTTTATTTTTCAATCAATGATTTTATTGTTTAACCTCGTTCTTATCTCGTTTTTTATTGATTTATTTAGTAATTATATTAAACTATTAAATATTATTTTTTGAATTCCATATAAAGATGTGGTCCACAAAGCCTACCATAATTTAAGAATTCTTTAAAAAGTTAATTATTTGTTACAATAGTTTACTATTTTATCCATTCATTTTGCATTAAGTAACGTCGCAACAATGATTTTTTAACATATGTTCTCTTTTTTTTAATAGATAATGTTTTGGTATTTTGTTTTTTTTTCTTCAAAAAAACGCATTATATAGTTTATATTTATCTTTTAGTGTTTTATTCACATCCACAGTCCTCATATTTCTCGTAATCTCTTGACACCCACTTTAATATTATTGAAAATATAATATAAAATAAATTTATAAATTACAAACTTATCTTGTTAAAGTTTATTTTTTAAAATATTTATAAAATATAAAAATAGAAATATATGTTAAACATAAACTTAAAATGGGATTAAAGATATAAATTAATATATTCCTATAAGTTATATGTTATCGAGCCATATAGACAAATAAAGATAATCTAACCTCTTGATTGCTGTGTCTATGCTAGAAAATATTTATTAAGGATAAGAGAAAATATAATACATAATGTATTCATGTTCAAGGAATTATATTATTTAGGGAAAATTACATCCCCCACCCACGACCTTTGACCGAATTACAAAAACCACCCATGAGGTTTAGGTATTTAAATTGCCCACCCCTCACTTTCTCCCAGTTTATCATCCGTCATCTTTTTGTAATTTCCGTTAATAGTGGCTGCTGACATGGCTCACTAATACACGTCATTCCCTAATCCCTAATTACCCTTTCACGTATTACTCCCCTGCTCTCTGATATTCTTCTCTCCTTCGATTCACTCCACTGCTGTTCTTCGATTCGCTGCGCCCTCTTGAACTCAGAGAGAGTTCTCCTCTCAGGTTACGAGTCTCTATCTTGATTGCATTGTGCGACGCTTTGTCGCTTTCATTGCTGCGCCCTTACTCTGTCCCTTTGCGAAATGTTTGTCGATTTGTTGCTGGAAGTAGTTGTCGACACTCATAAACCCTATAAATTCATTTCTGGAAACTGATTACTGATTCTCTTATGATGTGGCTCATTGTGCGACGCTTTGTCGCTTTCATTGTTGCGCCCTTAGTCTGTCCCTTTGCGAACTGTCGTAGTTGTGACTCTTTAAAACTTTCTGGAAACTCATTACTGCTTATGCAGTGAGCTTTTACTGTCGGGGTGACCCGCATTGCTGGAAACTGATTCGATTATGCTGTTGCGGGGACTGTCTTGTGACCTCATTTCGTAAACTGATTCTCTTATGCTGTGGCTGTACTGTTGTGTGACCCTCATTTCTGGAAACTGATTCTATTATGCTGTGGCTTGTACTGTCTTGTGACCCTCATTTCTGTAAACTGATTCTCTTATGCTGTGGCTTGTACTGTTGTTGACCCTCATTACTAGATAACTGATTCTCTTATGCTGTGGCTTGTACTGTCGTGTGACCCTTATTTATGTAAACTGATTTATGTGTAAACTAATTAATTAGCCCTCTTAGTGGTTCTAGTTCTGATATTAAATTTTGTGTGGTTTTTGTGATGGGTAAAGATTACTTTTACTGTACAGTTTTTGTCTGTTATATGTGGTGAAATGAAGATTGCTAATGCTGTCTGAATGTAGTCGTTGATATTGTGTTTGCAGAAATGGAGGAGTTCTATCTTGATTTCATGTATGAGGGTGCTCATTACAAGGTTGGGATGCCCTTGACCCTGACATGTATTCGACGATAGAGATGGTCAATGTTTTCTTGATACCCTTAAGAAGCATAGCAACGTCAGAGTACCACGAAACCCTATGTTCTTCTACCAGCACCCAAAAAGTCGGAAGAACATAGATATACTGTGTGATAGACAGCTTCTGAGTATGCTTTCGTTGTTTCACGACAAGGAAACAATTGAAATAATAGTGCAAGAGGGAGATAAGGAAACAAAACTCATGTCCGTATTTAGAAGATGGTTGGCAGATGCGGACAAAAAGAGAGTGTTGATCACCATGGCAGTGAGCCAAATCTTCAAATGGATGACGAAGATATACAAGTCTAAATGACCAAGAAGAGATTTTTCCTAGTTCACCACCACCTCCACAAACACAGCTCTCTCAAGTTATCCCTCCTCCGCCCACAATTAATCAGCCACAACACAGCTCTCTCAAGTTATCCCTCCTCCGCCCCCACAATTAATCAGCCACAACAAGCCACCCTCACATTATCCCTCCTCAGCCCCACTCCTAATCATCCACAAACAAGGCACTCTCAAGTTATCCCTCCTCAGCCCACCCTAATCAGCCACAAACAAGTCACTCTCAAGTGATCCCTCCTCAGCCCACATCTAATCAATCAACCACTCTTGACAATGCCAAAAAGGGAAGAAGAAGAAAAGACCTCGAGGTCTTAATCAGATATATGGATCGACATCCACTAACAATCCAATGCTTCCTTCAGTTCTTTGCAGACCAGCTGAACCTTTTCAGCCCGTTGGATCACTCACACCATCATTATCAAGTCCTAGGGTTGCATCTAACAGTGCAACTGGCAATGCAACTGTTGGTGCGCTAACATCTATGAACCATGAGTTACAGATTATCCCCGCAGACCCCCAACAATGAAACTAACGAAGGACAAGTTGATGAACCACAACCTTGCTTCTCTGATGACTCTTGGGATAGAAATTCCGACAAGGTGTACGGTTTTAGTTCGAATGAAGATAGTGGATCTGAATCTGTACAAGATGATGATGTTGATGAAGTGGCTGTTGACGAGTTGGAGTTATTAAGAGAGGGTGGATACTTTTCTGGTGATGAGGATGAAGGTGTTGTTGGTGATGAGAAGTACCTTAGACAAGGTAAACAGTTTGAGTTACAGCCTGATGGAACAATTAAACTGGAAGCTCGTCAAATGTTCTTGAACAAAGATTTTTTCAGAGAGGTGATGGAAGACTATGCAGTCCAAGAAGGGACAGACTTGCATAGGGTGGCCAATGACCCATGGAAATACACTGTGTTGTGCAACAACACTGATACTTGTCAATGGCGACTCCATGCCTCATTGTTAGCAGACAATGTCACATTCATGATCAAAACAATTAGAGCTGAGCACAGTTGTTCCAGATTGTCAGAAAACCCTGCTGCCACGTCAAGGTGGATTATGAGAAAGGTGTTGCCGGAGTTGAGAGCTAACAATTCCATGTCCCCTGCCAATATTCAGCACTTCATTCAGACCAAATTTGGTGTCATAGTTAACTACATGAAGTGCTTCAGGGCAAAAAAAGAGGCTATGAAACTTCTTCAAGGTAACCATGCAGAATCGTATGCCCGGCTGCTGCATCAATACACCAAAATAGCCCTTGAGCGAAATCCTGGCTCCATAATCGATCTCAAATTATAGAAATACCTCAACGGTCCTCCAACATTCAGCAAGTTGTTCATATGCTTCAATGCGCTTAAGGAGGGTTTTCTCAATGGATGCAGACCATTTCTTGGTGTAGATGGTTGCCATCTTAAGGGTCCTTATGGAGGCGTGCTTTTAAGTGCTGTTGCCATTGATGGGAACAATGGAATATTTCCTGTCGCCTTTGCTATTGTAGCGAGTGAGACTACGGAGACTTGGACTTATTTTTTCAGCAATTTGAGGTTGATTGCTAATGAAGATGCAAGGAAACATTGAGTCATCATTTCTGATCGTCAAAGGTAATACGCCACATGTATTCATTATCGTTCATGTTTGAATTGTTTACGTCAATGGTGGTCTTAAACATTATGCTGTGTTACCCGATGTAACCAGGAGAATCTGTTGTCATCATTTGTATGCGAATTTCAAAAAGGATCACCCAGGTAAATGATGGTTACACATTTCCATTCTTTTTCCAACTATTTTGTTTTATTCTAAATACCGTACTAACCTTTCTACTTACCGCATCCAGGTGCTTTGTTACGGAACTTATTTTGGGAGGCCTCACAGTGTTACACCACAGTTGGATTGAGGGAAGTTATGAAGAAGATTGAAGAGACTTCTGTGGGAGCATATATGTACTTGCGTGAAGTAGACTACAATTTGTGGGTGAGGCTTCACATGCCAAAGGAGGTTTAAGGTGATTGAGACAACTTCAAATTTTGTTGAGTCATTCAACAGCAAGTTGTCTGGAATGAGGAGCAGCCCTATCTTTGCACTCTTGGAAAGCTTAAGACGCACTCTGATGAAGAAAATAAATGCAAGAAGGGAATCAATAAACAAGATGAATGGACGAATCACACCCTATGCAAGGAAGATGCTGTATAAAAACACTAAGGCCGGGTGCAGATGTGGCCTAACAGCAAGCAGTGAGTCTGAGTTCGAGGTTACAGACTCAAACCGGCATTATATTGTAAACCTGCGTGATAGACACTGCGATTGTATGGCTTGGGATCATTCTGGTATCCCTTGCAAGCATGCATGTGCGGTACTTAACTGGAAGAGAATGGATAAGGATCAGTTTGTGCATCCTTATTTTTTGATGAACATGTACACATCCACATATGCGCTAGCCATTTCCCCAATTCCAGACCCTTCATTATGGCCAGAAGATGAAAGTTTAACTACCTTAGCACCACCGTTTCTTAGAAAATTACCTGGAAGGCCCAAGAAGCACAAAAGACGGGAAGATGGCGAGGCTAGACCCACAACTAAAAGATCAAGTCATGTTACGTGTGCTAAATGTAAGCAAAGGGGGCACAACTCTAGGACATGCTCAACGCAGGTCAGCAGAGGAGATGGTCAAGGCAAGGGTTTTTGCTGTCACAGAAGGGGATGCCACAAACTTGGGAGTCTCAGCTGCTTCAAAGGGCAAAAAGAGAAAAGCAAAGGAGGGAGCGTCCACATCTGCCGGAGTTCAAGAGAGGGGAATGAAGACACGTTCGCATGGTAATGTTATTCTTCATAATGTCTCTTTTAACTAAAGAAGTTATCTTTTGTGAAATCATGACTTCTGAAAAATATCCTTAATTTTTGTTACAGGTATGTAATATACCAGCTGAATGTGACAGAAACAGCGAGAAAAAAGAAGTCAACTTGGATGAATTTTGTTCCAGCAATCTTCCCTTTATTTGAACGAAGTGATGTTTTGAAAGATTATGTAATGTTCGGCTTTGATATTAGACTTAGACATCTTGTAATCGCAATGGTTAGCGTTTGTGTTTTGGTTAAAACAGATTATGCAATGCTTAGCATTGATATTTTGTGTACTAAGATTATGTGATGGTAGGCGTTGATCTTTTGGTTAAGACAAGTTATGTAATGGCTTGATGTTTAGATTTGAAATGCCAGTGCTAAAGTCTTTTGGTTAAGACAAGTTATCAGAATATGTTGTTTTAATTTACCTGTTGTTGTACTTCTTCTTTGGTGCTGATTATGTTGTTGAGCGGTGTTTCTGTTGATGTTCTTTGCTGCACTAGTGATTTCAGGTTTCTAAATCTGTTTTTTGATTCAAAATCTTTCTCTGTTTTGAATTTCTGTTTTTGATTCAAAGTCCTTTTTTTGTGTTCGTGTATCCAATTCCATTTCTGTTTCTACTTACTAGTTTCTGTTTTTGGTTTACAGTTTCTGTTTTCAATTTTGTTCATGTTTCTGTTTGATTCAAGTTTCTGTTTTGGTTACCGGTTTCTGTTTTCTATTGATGTTCTTTGCTCCACTAGTTACTTACCAGTTTCTGTCTGTATATCAGTTGATTTAAGTTTCATTTCTGTATCCAATTCCATTTCTGTATCCAATTCCGTTTCTGTATCCAAACAGAAACTGTCTCTACTTACCAGGATCTGTTTTTGATTTAAGTATGGCTACTTACCAGTTTCTGTTTTGATTCAAAATCTCTCTGTTTTGAATTCTGTTTTTGATTCAAAGTCCTTTTTTGTGTTCCTGTATCCAATTCGATTTCTGTTTCTACTTACTAGTTTTGTTTTTGGTTTACAGTTTCTGTTTTTGATTTAAGTTCATGTTTCTGTTTGATTTAAGTATCTGTAATGATTTCCAGATTTAAGTTTCTGTTTTGCTTACCGTTTCTGTTTTCTATTGATGTTCTTTGCTCCACTAGTTACTTACCAGTTTCTGTCTGTATATCAGTTGATTTAAGTTTCATTTCTGTATCCAATTCCATTTCTGTATCCAATTCCGTTTCTGTATCCAAACAGAAACTGTCTCTACTTACCAGTTTCTGTTTTTGATTTAAGTATGGCTACTTACCAGTTTCTATTTTTGATTAAAGTATGGCTACTTACCAGTTTCTGTTTTGAATACCAGTTTATTTAAGTTTCTGTTTGGTGTTTCTGTTTCTGTCCATTTATGCTTCTGTTGTTTTCTGTTTATGTACACGTATTCTGATGAAGAAAATAAGCTCAAATGCAATTTGTTGCTGCAATTAATCTCAGACAATGTCGTGTCTGGTAGATGCAAAATACAACTGCTTTGACTGTCATTACAAGCTACGGAGTACACAACT
Source organism: Limonium bicolor (assembly GCA_023374045.1). Lineage (NCBI taxonomy): Eukaryota > Viridiplantae > Streptophyta > Magnoliopsida > Caryophyllales > Plumbaginaceae > Limonium > Limonium bicolor. The sequence goes on from CM041780.1 coordinate 120,329,836, forward strand.
CAACTCACTAGCACATTCTACACTGCTAACTAAACTACATGATACAATTACATATAACTGTGAATCACTAACTACACTAATTTCAGAAACAACAGTAGAACAACAACAACAATTACATACGAAATAGTAATTAGCTTGGTAACTTCAGCCTTCAGCTCGACTCCATCTCTATGAAGAATCATCTTCATCTCCATCATATCATCTCTAAGTTGACACAGTTGACGTTGAATTATCATGTCGGCGTTGGGGTCATTCGAGTTGACTTCCCCACTATAAATTTCAGGCCGCAGAAGATGCCGATTATCCTCCACTTCATACCACCACTTGAATATACCATTACCACAATCACATTTATAAAACAATTTCCGGGGTTGTCAATTGTCTCCACAACAAACAAACGAGCATTCTTCTTGCAACGACACTTCACATTAACAAATGTAAAGCGGCTCTCACTGTTTCGGTTGTTGGATGATGACATATTACTGAAACAACTACAAACTATCAGCAATACGTGAGCACATGAAACACAAACAAATTGAACATTAAAGAACTCAGATTGGGAATGTTGCCCCCATCATCATAGCTATGAAAAGTGATTCCAGCAGATTATATGTCAATGTGGAGCAACTGCACTTCTTTCGAATTGGGGAGGAGCAACCTAGGGTATGCTAGCGGCTTCTTCAGAACAAAGAAACAAACCAGACACACACCAACACACACCAACACCAACATCACTTCAACTACCCAATTGACAGAGAAACTGCTGCCACTTCAACACAATTGACAATCAGCTATCAGAACTAGAACCACTAAGAGGGCTAATTAAAATCATGACACTCATCATTAAAACTACACATATAGTGCAAAGATTATGCAGAAATCAGTTTCCAGAAATGAGGGTCACACGACAGTACAAGCCACAAGATAAGAGAATCAGTGCCGACAACCAGTTCCAGTCACAAAGCGCCAACAGGAACTCAAGAAATACAAGCCACACAATTGGCAAAGCGACGAACCAAATCATTTTCCAGAAATGAATTTCTAGGGTTCATGAGTGTCGACAACCAGTTCCAGTAACATAAGCCACACAATTTGCAAAGCGACGAACCGAATCAGTTTCCAGAAATGAATTTCTAGGGTTTATGAGTGTCGACAACTACTTCCAGTAACAAATCGACACACATTTCGCAAAGGGACAGAGTAAGGGCGCAACGATGAAAGCGACAAAGCGTCGCACAATGCAATCAAGATAGAGACTCGTAACCTGCGAGGAGAACTCTCTCTGAGTTCAAGAGGGCGCAGCGAATCGAAGAACAGCAGTGGAGTGAATCGAAGCGGAGAAGAATAGCAGAGAGTAATAAATCGAAGCGGAGAAGAATAGCAGAGAGCAGAGAGTAATACGTGAAAGGAACTAGGGATTCTGATTTTATTCTCCTCCTGGGTTAGGGATTTAGAATAATTAGTATTAGTGTGACAAGTTAGCCTACTACACACCGCCAATGTTATAAAGCCATGTGGAGTCTACAGCCATGTCAGCAGCCACTATTAACGGAAATTACAAAAAGATGACGGATGATAAACTGGGAGAAAATGAGGGGTGGGCAATTTAAATACCTAAACCTCATGGGTGGTTTTTGTAATTCGGTCAAAGGTCGTGGGTGGGGGATGTAATTTTCCCTATTATTTAATATATAATCAGATTATACTATCTCGGAATTAATTTCATGTTTGTTTTTATAGATGAGTATGTGTCACTCACTTTATAATTGAAAAATATAATAAAAAATAAATTTTAAAATGCAAACTTATATTGTTAAAGTTTAGTATTTTATAAATTAAATATTAAAATAGAAATATATGTTAAACATAAACTCAAAATGGGATTAAAGAATAAATTAATATATTCCTAGTTATATATATATGTTATCGAGTCATATAGACAAATAAAGATAATGTAATCTCTTGATTTCTGTATTTATGCCAATATTTATTAAGGAAATGAGAAAATATAATACGTAATGTATTTATGTACAAGGATTTATATTACTAAATATATAATCAGATTATACTATGTCGGAACTTATTTCATGTCTTGTTTTATAGATGAGAATGTGGCACCCACTTTAATATTATTGAGAATATAATATAAAATTAATTTTTAAATTGCAAACTTATATTGTTAAAGTTTATTTTTTATAAATTAAATATTAAAAGAGAAATATATGTTAAACATAAACTCAAAATGGGATTAAAGATATAAATTAATATATTCCTATAAGTTATATGTTATAGATTCATATAGACCAAAAATTATGGGCTGGACACATGGCTAATAATTGTGCATACATTATCATGATTGTGGGTGACTGTCGATGTTTGATGTCATCATTTAAACATAATGAACAATTTCTTAATAGTACATTTTCAAGAAACATTATCCTGTGTTGAAATGTTTTTTAAAATTATTTATTGGATGTACCACTAAAGCAAGAAAGAATATTATGACTTCGTCAGGCGAGGTAGTCGAGGTAGGCGAGTTTGTGAGCTATTTCGGTGAGTAACAATAAATTGTAGGGTTGATATCCCGTCCTATAGGTTGTACATTAAAAATATTATGACACATTTTAGCTAGGCTATTGAGTTTGATAATGTGCGTAAGTGCCAACAAAATTGTGTTTCTTAAAATTTATGCTATAAGACCCTTAAGAATAGAGGAATTCACAACAAACCAAAGTACCAATTTAATTAAAAATCTATAAATAATAGATTCGATAAGAGTGACAACGGCTCCAACTTCTCTCAAGCTGTAACACCCCAACTCAATCCAAATGTGGTCTCGCAACTTAACAACATATATATACATGTCACAGCGGAATTCTTTACACTCCAGGACCTTGCCACGGTCTGACTACAAAATATACCGAACATTAGTACATAACAACCTTACCAAATACATATTCTTCTTACAATCCTCTCACAACCTATACATCTTACTAACTCAATTGCCATACGAGTGTACATGCACAACTCGTAGGTCACACTTAATCCTTAACACTTGTATCCTTTTCTTACTCTTGCGACGGCCGCTTCCTGATGTACCTGTGTAGTAAAAACAGCCCCCAAAGGGGGTCAGCACGAATGCTGGTACGATCCCCTCATGGCCCCCAAGCTAACGTGGCTACGATGACTAATTGTCGATAGCATGGAGGTTGATTAGATGCACAACATAATAGAAAGTGCAGTAAACAACAACTCAGATATGAACAATCAAAGTTCACACACAATGAACGACTTAAATGCGTTCCCTTAATTAGAGAGTTAGTTATTTAACTCCTTAAGTAATGTTCCCTCTTAATCTTAGTCCATCCTTATCTCACCTCAATCTTAGTCTTATCTTAATCTTAGAAACAACCATCCTTTAATAAGGAGTGGATATAACTTACCTTAATCTTAATAATACAAACCATCCTTTAAAAAGGAATGGTTGCAACTTATCTTAACCTTACCTTAGCCTTAATCTTAACTTAATCTCAATATACAAACCGTTCCTGGAAGGGAATGGTTGTAGCTTAATTCGAACCTGGGATTTAGGTGATCCCACCGCACCATCTTAATGCCACCTACTCTGGACGGGAGTCCAGCGCAGCTGAGCCGGCGACCGGCCCTAGGCTACAAGTCCGAAGACAAGTCCTTAATCGGAGGTCGAATCTGCTATAGATAACGACCCCCTTTCCTTAGCATGCATGACCGGAGATCGGTCCCGGGTTTCCTCACTCAAGTTCCAGTTAGTAGTAATCTCAAGACCCTGTTTGTTGGTTAACCTCTTTCGGTTCATATCGTCCCTTATTAGGGGCGTTCCTTAGTCTCACTCAATTCCTTACTAAACATTGGTTAGTAAGTTCTCACGGCATGTTGTGTTAGTTTTCAAACATCACACCACAATACAGTAAATATAATATATTCCGGTTGCATGCTTTATCTTGTTTAGTGAGCACACAAAACAAATAGCACACAAGCCGAGGGACACCTCGTTAGCAAGCAGGTCACAAGAGAACTGTACCGTTCACCGTTGGTCGTTTTGGTTGCTTACTCTCCTCCGGAGTCCAAATCCCCAAGTCCTAAAACATTCATTCAGTTTTAGGTTGTTAATCACTTAACTTAATCCAACTTACTTAACTTGCTTAACTTACTTAATCCCTTAATGATTCCCACCTAACACCTCTTAAGTCTTACAACTTAATCTTACAACTTAACCTTAAACTTTTAAGTTTATACTTAACTTAACTTAATCCCTTAAGTTCCTTGGGTCCTAATCATTACCACCCTACCAAAGGTATACCTTATTACCTATTACCTTTCTTAGAATTTAAAATTTCCCCTTTTTTTTAATTTTTAGGCCCGACCGAACTTCCGACCGACCTTACCTAAGGTCGGTCCATTCCAGAACACTTCATCGTTTGAAAATTCTACCCCGACCGACCTTGCAAGTCCGGTCCCAAGGTCGGTCCATTCCCGAGAGTTTCCCCGAGGGAAATTTAAGCTCGACCGAACTTGCCAAGTCCGGTCCCATGTTCGGTCGATTCCAGAGACTTATTACCGTACAAAATACATGCCCGACCGACCTTGCAAGTCCGGTCCCAAGGTCGGTCCATTCCAGAAACTTTCTCTGGTAGTGTAATTTGAGCTCGACCGACCTTGCAAGTCCGGTCCTAAGGTCGGTCGGCTCCAGAACCTTGTTTCTAAATTCTCTTTTCAACTCCAAACTTCTCCACAAGTTCCCCCATGTGTCCTAATACCATTTAGGCACTTAAACTCACCTTTAAACATCCACTAAAAACTCCTTAGCTACTTTCTCAATTCTTACTAGGAATTCATAACACTTGTTTACCTCTTAAGGCCTTTACATGTCACCAAACAAGGCCTAAACATCATCTAAAACCATTACCATTCAATCCCCCATCATTAGAAGCCAAAAAAAAATTTTTTCTTTTTCTCTGCACTGGACCGCCCCTCTGGGGCGGTCCCCAGGGGCGGTCCCAACCAGAAGCTAATTTCCTGCACGATTTGCCTGGACCTCCCCACAGGGGCGGTCCCTAGGGGCGGTCCACAGCAGAACCTATTTTCCAAAGTGCTTTTCTCCTCATTTTGAACTCCAAATTCACTCCAATCTTTTCCCATTCATTCCACAATCTTTCCACATGTTTCCTACATGTTTAAACACCTTAAAACATGCACTAAATCTACCTCAAAAATCACCAAACTTGGCACTCAATTTCTTACAAAATTCTTACACTTAACACTTGATTTCTTACACTTCCCTCTTGTGACTTTGCCTAAGACCTCAACTAATCATTATGTTTCTTTACCACCATCTCAACTACTCCTCAAGCATCATTTTGCACACCCATTTGCCTTACTCAAACTTCTCAAAGTCATATATAATCTAGCACATGCTTACATCCTTATAAGTCATTATACCTTATTTTTCCTTCAAACTTTGTACAAGTTTCCTAGCTTCCTTAACCATGGTTTTGGTGCATAAAACTCACCATTATAACCCCTAGTCCCTCTTATACATTCCTAGGTCTTCCTAGTACTCAAGAACTCCATGGTTTATCCATTTTCACCAAATCAACCCTTAGTGATCACTAGAACATCCTTAGTCATAAAATCTCCTTAGAATACCTTAAACGCTTAGTTTCCTACTCAAATTTCGCCATAGTTTCTCTAGTATATTATCATGCCCAAATGCATGGTTTTTCTCATTCAATCATCTCACACACATCAAACCTTTTTCTCATCATAATTCTCACCCAAATCAACTCATTCATAATAAACTCAATATAGTGCAATAATCTTAAATTGCATAGCACTAAGGCTCTTAAATGACATGGCTCTTAGGCCCTTAAATGACATGGCTCTTAGGCCCTTAAATGACATGAATTTAAACACTGAATTTCCCACAATAAAAGCTTTCAACCTGCAAATACACCCATCAATCTCATAGTAGTTATAATGCTCTTAAAATCCATCTTAAACTTATATTACTAACTCATTCCCATTGGCTCCTTAGTCACAAGTTCACAAGCTTATTTAAGTTCTTTTTCTTAGGTTATATAACCCAATACACAATGTAAGCTCTAAGACACATTGGTATCCACCTAAACTCATCCCTTAAAACTTAAACCACCATTAGGTAAGCATTTTACCTTGTTTTCTCAAGCTTATCTTAACTTCCTCCTTAGACCTTCTTCTTGCATGAATCTCGGCCACCACTTAAATTCCCCTTGCCAATGTTCTAATCAATATTCAATGACTCACATGAGTACTAAACAATACACCAACCTCAAGGAATAAAAACCTAGGTTAAAAATGTGTTTTAAGGTCTTATAATGAATATTTTACCTTGAAGTCTTAAGGTAGGCTTGGATATGAATCAAGAAGGACCTCCTCTAGCCCTTGGAGAATAGAAAACAAGCTAGAACAAGGCATAAAAATGAAGCCCCATGAGTATAAATTTTCGGTAATGGAGAAGAATGGTGGAAACCTAGTTTTTCTTACATATTCTTTAC